>JAJJMA010341048.1:0-15301 GCA_023529015.1 Papaver nudicaule
AAAAAGGTTTCCCTTTTTTCAATATTTTCCATTCATTGAGCGACCTTTTTAAAACTTCGTCATTAGTTTCACCAACCATCTTCTTTTGATTCATTCGGTGAACAAGCGCAACAAACTCCACAACCTGTGAATTAATTTTTAAAAATTTCTTCTTAAGCTTGTTTGGATCCCGACCTCTGTAATCTTGATATTCGGCAGCATAGTAGTTGGTAAATATGTTTCCCCGGAAATTTTGTTCAGCATTACGTTGAAGAGATTGATACATAAAAGATCTGCAAATGCACAAATCTTCTTCTTCGAGATACCTAAATTCCCTGTATTTCGGTTCATATTGGGGAGAACTCATAATTGAAAAAAAAACAAAAAAAATGATCTAGATTCCAAAGAGATTGAACTAGGAAGATGTGAAATTGTAGAGAATGATTTGTGATTGAAATGGTGGAGAAATTGCGTTTTTATAGGCATCTAAAAAATCTGACCGCTGGATACAAATGAGAGTCATCGTCGATCGGGATAAATAATTCCGTGGTCGAGATTAAGAATCTCGATATCGGGTTACATACATTCTACCGAGAGTCAATTTCAACAGAAAGAGTGACTAGCGATCGCTAATGACTCCATATAATCTGGCAAACCGCCAGTTCCAATGATTTACCTGCTCATTTTATTAATTTGCCCCATCCATAGTGGGGCAAATAACCTTACCCTTAGAAACCTGGCTAATTCGGGGGCGAGCCAGTTTTTAATAGGGGCGAAGGCGAATCCAAAATAGGGTCACAATGAAGTAATCTCAAAAACCCCTTATACACCATAATTAGGATTAGAGATTGTAATTGGGATTAGCAAATAAATTATTGATTATCAAAAATATTAGATTGTTAATTAGAAAATCATCCTAAGACTAGATAGTTAGCCATTATCACCACCACCACCTCCATTATAACCACCACCGTCTCCATTTCCACCACCACCGCCGCCTCCAATTCCACCCCCACCGCCACCATTTGTGATTGTGTGTTCAAAAATGTTCAAACATGATCCTCAAAGCTCAAAACAGTTATGGGAAGACTCACTTCAATGTTAAATTTGTCGAAAATCAAATCAATCCAATTGCTTCGTACCCAGAATCGTCACAAAATGACATACAATTATGACGATTCAAGAAAACTCGTCAAGATAATAAGATGGTCTATGACGATACTGCGTGTAGAGATGAACAATCGTCAAGGTTTTTACAGTGCCATGACGATTTAAGAAGTGGATCCAAAATGTCCGAAAATACTGCTTGCTAAATCGTCACACTATGTAATAAAATCTTGACGATTTACCTTTGAGAAGAATCACCCTGCTGCCAAGAAAACAAGTTAACTCGTCACACTATGTGATAAAATCCTGACGATTTGGCTTTGGGAAAAATCACCCCTCTCCAAAAAAACAAGTTAAATCGTCATACTATGTTATAAAATCTTGACGACTTTGCTTTGTGAAAAATCACCCCTCTGCCGAAAAAAACAAGATAAATTGTAATGGCTTTTACTTAACTTACATGACGACTAAGTTTTATTATGCTCAAATCGTCGTGGTTTACATCATTACCATGACGAGTTTAGGTGTATTAACAGCTGTTTGGAAACAGGTTGTCGGAATCGTCGTGGTTTGAACATAAACCATGACGAATTTATGATTTTTTCTTTGAGTTTCCAACCAATTTAGACATGTAAACTAACACAAATGAATCAAACTTAGTACGATTTACCATTGTCAGCAACGAACCGTTAAAAAAAAACATTGTCAACCTAGGAAACGAAAAATGTATCAAACACACCAAACCGACATAATATTCTTTTACCTACTAAAACCAAAGTGCGAAACGAAACAAACTAAACCATATCATTGTTGCCCCCATCGGCTTCGGCTTCACCTTCACCTTCAGCTTCACCACGCCCACGGCCCCGGCCACGGCCACGCCCACGCCCACGACCACGACCACGACCACGACCACGACCTCGTCTAGAAGTTTCTCCTGTCTCTTGAGTCTCTTGAGTGTCGTCGGTTTCAATATGACGACTCCTCGTGTTGCGTCATAATTCCTCGAACATGTGCTCCGCCTCAGGCATATTGATGTGCCTACTGTGTTGATTATGTTGGTTCAGTTCAGCTTCGGTCAACCCCTTTCCTTTATCCGATCTCAAACACAACCAGCTGAGGACAGCATTCAACCGCCCCTTTTATTTTCATTAAAAAAACATGAGTTAGATATTTGAGTAATCTAAGTGTGAATCTTAAACAACTCAATTGCAAAATATATACTTACGCATAACTTGTACAACGAAGAATCATCATGGACGATATTACACCCACGTCCATCACGGCCACGAGGGAGAGTGACTTCCCCTTCCCGACGTATCACTTTGGCATGCGTGAATGCAAGGTACCATTTCAGGTAGCGTTTTGTGCTCTCATGTCCAAGCACCACCGGTTGCCAATGAAGATATCCGCCTATGAAATTATTCATTCGTGCATTCCAATGTTCGTAAGAGGGCTCTGGTTTGTATTTTACGACGATACGCCCAATGTCAGCACCTGAATTATCACGATCCACTTTGAATTTTGGCTCAGCTGGACGATCTTGAATATACCCGACTTGCCTCATTATTCGGCTCGGGTCGTACATTGTATGCCCAAGGGGGTGCCACAAAGGACCATGGTACATACAAATTGGTTCTCTTGGTGCCATTTTCCCCTCCTTCCTATGGTCCATGTAGGGGTCAAAAACTACCTCATCTGCCTCCATGCTGTCTAATCTTTGGCGAACGAAAAGGTACCAATTCTTTTTTCCCTTCAGCTGATCTCCCGTGAACATGTACCTCCGGCCTGTTGGTTGATCTGGTTGCCATTGGCCTTTCTTTGCCAGATCAATCCACCTATCATTTGCTGCCATCAGTTTCGGAAAGTGTTCATATATCCACACTTGTGAAGAACATGAACTACACATAAACAGCGGTCCATATATATTACGGAATATGTACTAACTTAAACCACCAAAAAACCATATATTACCTGCAGCAGAGACGTGTTGCAATTGAATTGAGCAGTTTTATGCCGGGATACCTTTCTTAGCGCCGTGTTCACGTGTGACATTATGGCTGTTCCCCACGAGTACTGGTTCACCTCATCCAAGGGATGTAGTAGCTGGAGGTAGTTGGCGTTCACCCTGTTACCGGCAGACGAAGGGAATACACAAATAGCGAGGACATATAAGAGATAAGCCGCAACAACATCCCTTACTTCACGATCTTCCATTGTAACACCGTCATCTTTTTTCTTGGTCCCAGAATACTCCTCTCTCAACCTTACCAGATTGAACTCCCTCTTCGGTTTGCCATACTTGTCAGGCATAAACCATGAGTTCGCCTCGTCCTCACCCCACCCAAACAACTCTTGGCTCAATTCACGAAGTCTCTGAAAAGTGAGTTGCTTTACATAGCCTTCACTGGTTGACTTGCCATCAATTTTGACCTGGAAAGTATGATGTGCATCTTCAGGAGTGAGCCCCATCTCCCCGAACCCAAAGTGCATGGTGTCTGTCTCTGCATAATACCTCTCACAGAATGCTAATATCGTCTCGCTGTCATAGGCGATAACAGAGTTATCCACGATTGGCCTCAGACCGGAGTTGTCAACAATCTCTATGAACCTTTCACATTCACCTTCAAGCGGCCAGTTGGCCATTTTGTGGTACGCCGTTTGGTGCCTCAATATTCTAGTGGCATTCGAATGAACCTACGAGATAAAAATTTATTAATAACAATCAAATTAGCTAAACCTATCTAAAATTATAAGCAAGGGACGGGTATATTACCATGGTAGCGTAGACTGTTTGAGCCCAAGAGGTTTTGTATCCGAAAAGAACCTCTCCACCATCAGCTGGTACCCCGTAAGGTCCGTGTTCTTTTGGTAGCATCAGAATCTCATCAGGAATGTGTGGTTCCTTCGCTTTAGCTTTCTTTTTGCGTTTGGGTTGGTCTGCACTTTGGGGTTGGTCTTCACTTGGACCTCATCATCATCATTAAGAATGTCCTCATCATCATTAGGACTATCCTCATCATCCTCATCACCTTGGGGTCCGTCATTAGGTTGTACCCTACCAGTTTCGTATTCATCAAATTGCATTTGGAGGACGTTGTGAGGAATATCATCTTCAGCCCTCAGAACATTAGCATCACCATCGAACTCCATAGGAGTAGGAACTGCATCAGGGTTTGGCTCACGGATTATCACGGGTCGCTGTCTGGTAGGACAAAAACTTGATATGGGACCCTCAGGTGGCATTTTTCTTTTCCCCCTTTTGATCTTCTCCAACCTTAACACATACACAGAACAAATCAATTAACAAGTAAAATGACACAGTAAATCGTCATGGAAACAAAAGAATATATGACGATTCTCATCAGAAAAATCAAAATCGTCAAAGAATTTTACAAGTGCACGACGAGTTCGTTAAGCCCCACTCTAAATCGTCAAGGTAAAGCATTACGATTTACGCATAAAACTGGACAGATCCAAAATTTTCTATGTCCAAACTCGTCATGCTTTGGGACACTATTGAGACGATGTCAATAAACTCGTCAAGTTAATGTATAGTTACATGACGATTCAAGGCATGCAAAAATAGTTACTAACTCGTCAAGGAATTATGGAAAACCTCGACGATTGTTCTTAATTTTTTTCTGTGGGACAATATTCAGACGATTTAGGGCAACTCGTCAAGGAAATGTATTATTGTATGACGATTATGTGCATGCAAAACTAGGAAACTATATCTGAAACTATGTAAATCGTCAAGCTTTTGTTCAACAGCAAGACGATTGTTCTTGATTTTTTTTCTGAAACTGTAAAATCGTCGTGCTATTCTTTCATAGCTTGACGATTTTTCATGCTGTAAATTCAATTGACGGTTTCTAACCTATCAAATCGATTCAAACTACATCCAAAACAATTGCAAAGGTGATTGGAGTAACTTACCTCTGCATTTCCGCCAAAGAATCTTCCTCCGGTTGTTCTTCCTCTTCGTCACGGTTGTTATTTGATTTTTTCTTTCCTCCTCTTGTAAGTAATTGTTGAATCATCTCCTTCTCCGTCGATAGCCATGAATTCAATTCGAACTCGAGACTAGTAAGTCAGGATTTTGAGAAAATATGAAGAGGTCGAATTCGATTTTTGGGTTTTGGTTTTTTTTTTTTTTTTGTTTTTTTGAGAAGTTATGAAGATGGTGTGGGAAGTTAATGGAGGAGTAGGGGGAGTGGGGGTGATTTTTTGTAACTGAAAATTGAGAGGGAGAATTAGTGGGTAGATAATTAGTGGTACTTATGATTTGTAACTGATTATGATAGATTAATTGTAATTAGCCACCCCTTATAAACTGGGGTGGGATATTTGAAGTACTGCCCGCCCCTATTAAATTTGGGCTCGCCCCCAAATTTGCTAGGCTTAGAAAGGGGGCTTATCCGCTTATTTGGTGTAGCTAATAGTTTTCACTTTTAATATCGTTCTTTTCCGGTCAACCAAACACTAACATCTGTCGCAGAGTGTTAAATTCGAAGGCACGTACGCGTCGTGCTTCTCCACAGACAGGTGGCACCATGGCAGGGCAAGACCTATAAGAAGATTAGCGAGGGAGAGAACTGAGAGCTAACAAAAATGGCAGATCAACAGAACCCTAATTCCTTAGATAGTACTAAAGTGGGTGGCGAATCCAGCAAATCAGGTTCATCCTCCTCCTACTCAAAAGGGGCAAAAACTTATCATCATTATAAGAATCCACCTGATGCAACAATTCCAGATTCTTCCACATTAAGAGACCAATGGAGATTTGCAGTTCGGCAATACAGCAAATGGTATTCACATGCTTGGGGTACTGCAATTCTTGCTGGTGCTTCGTTTTTCGCTCTTGGATGGTTTATTAAGGGCTCAAATCCTCTTCCTTCCAGACATCATAAAGAAGAAGATGAAGGTCAAAATGGTCCTTCGCGTCAACCAAATCAAGATTCCTAGTGTTGATAAATCTTGATTCACTGAGGTGATTTCTCTAATCGAGTCTTCTATTGTTTTTCCTGATTAACGTTGAATTTATTTTTTACCTTTAGATTGGTGTTAGTGTTTCCTAGGGTTTCATATTGCGGCAGTGAATAATTCCTAATAAATTGGGCTTCCGATTGTTGAATTAAGGCTGAGTTTATGGAGAACTCCTTACTTTCTGTAAGAATTGGTAGCGAGTAACAAAAAAAAATGTTGGTCCTGGGAATCTGGGATGTATCACATATGCCACTACAAGGAATTGTTTATAATCTCAGAGAATCCTGTCTGTCTTTGTTTGCCCTTGATTATGTTTGATTACCTTAACATTTACTATATTAAAGGGTTAACTGCAAATTCTTATCGAAGTCTACCATTATTGTCACCATAAACTGGCCAATTTGTCAGATACTGTGCAAATTTGTAGGGATATTGTGCACGACATGAATTGCAATGTGCAATGATGGTACATTAACTTCACAGAGAATGAAAGCGTATTGATACCATACATGGTGTTTCCCCTTGCATCACTATTTTTCTGGCTGTTGTCATACTATTGTTTTTTTTTTGCTGAATGCGTTGTTTCTTTGCTGAAAGCCTGAAATAGAAGTTAGTTAGTGTTTTGAAATGGGATGGAGTTAATTGACTTTAAAATCAGTCTTAAAATCTTCATCTAGTACATATTGTTATTCTAACTTTTCATGCTTCAGCTCGTTTTAAGGTTGGGAAAAAGCTCCAGCTTGAGCACGAGCTTGAGTTTGTGTTGGTAATGTATGGTATTGCCCATGATTTACTGGTATATGTAACTCTTTAGGAGAAACTGCAACTCCCTATTCTTTAAAATTCATTTGTTATTATCCATCTATATTAATGCCGAGAAAAGTAGTCAAGCCTGAACCATTCACATCGATCTCTGCCTCTGGTATATGAATACATGTTTGTAGGCGTTGTTGTGCATACCATTGTATTAAAATTACATACCTTTCAAGTGCTTTCACATTTGTTTGTTTCTTCATATAAATACTTGTAGATCCTGGGGTGACGGGAAATATTAAATGCTAAATTTTCCGCTTTGCAGTTTCTAGTTGCGGTTTTCGGAGGTGGAGAAGACGGTTCTCTTGTATTCATTTTGAAAGAAATAGAGGGAGAATAGATTGTTAATTGTGAAACTGGTAAAATCTCTGTTATGTAATTCTCTCTCGCATGTACATACATCGTTTTTATGAAGAGCCAAGATTTTTATTCCAGGTGTTGAGCCGAGTGATTTGAATTGCTGGCAGTTGAATGTATAATTTTTTCTGCACATGTTCTTTCAGTTAATTTTAACCATGATCCTGTTAGTGTTCTTTTTCTTGAGAAACAAAAGTTCTCAAAGTGAAACCTATTTAGCCAGCAAAATGTTACATACAATCAAGGAATATCATACTAACCAGTAATCACTACTCTAAGTTTCTTACTTTCTAGCATGCTCAAGATAAAACTTGGGGTTCCCTACTTTGACTGCAGAAGACGAATTATGTATATACCGCTGCAGAAAGAAGTGCTTTGATACGGACTCTTTTTCTATCCTGACTATTCGTCCCTGCTGATTCCTTCGCAACGACATGAAATGTATCCAAATCCTTTGGAACAAATCCTTTGGAACAGTTGACGGAGCATGCTTATGTATAAGAGATTGAGACAAACGGCTTTGTTTTGCTAGCAAGCCCAAGTCTCTATACTTGTTGAGATCTTTCTTACTCTTTCCATAAGCGTCTCAAATTTCATGTTCGACCCCTTCATATGCAGGATAAATCTTACACGCAGATTTTAGGAGCACGACCGGGAGTGTAAAACGCGCGAGCCTCCATTTTATACGTGACAAAATCTGGTGCGTGCAGGGAGCAATGGCAATAAATTTAGAACCTGTAAAAACCCGTAATGATGTGTCTGTGTGCCCACCAGCCGATATATGGCAACCACAGCCAACTTAAAGAAGAAAGCTGATTTAAGGGCTTTAAAAAAATTGAAGCCCTCCACTTTTACTTCAAATATCCACACTATTTTTTAAGGGGTGTCTAAACTTTGTGAAATGACTAAGTTATCCTTTTGATTAATCTTAATATCCCACTTAATTATACCTCACCCTAATTATAAAAAAAAACTTAATTATAAAAAAAAATTAAAAATTAAAAATCCAAACATCATAATATTTCCCTCTCCTCTCTTACTCCCCCTTCCCCATTCTCCACCATTTTTTGATTTTTGAATTTTTTGACCATGGAAGCAACTAACAATGCTGGAACAATGGAGCACCTAAGGTAAGCATCTAAAACCCCTTGTTTGTATTGAAAAACTAGGTCAGATTCACTCCATGATAATCAAAATCCGTGAACCAGAAGTACTTACGGCTGGAATCTGAAGAACAACTAGCCGTAAGTTAGTTTGCCATTAAAGCTTCAGATCCAAAACGTAAGTTAATATTAGTAGCCGTAACTTACTTACGGCTAATAAAGATACTCAAGTTAGTAGCCGTAAGTTGTATTTGAATCAAAAATCATTTGTCGCAAGTTTACAGGCCGTAAGTACAATTTTGCAGCCGTAAGTTTAGTTACGGCTGCTCACGTATTTGACTTATTAGACATAAGTTACACTGACAACCAATTTCTCCCTTCTGTCTCTTATATTTTGTGCATCAGAGAACCAGAAACGAGTCACTTGATTGCACCCACTGAAACAAGGCAACAAGACATTCCAGAATCAAGTGTTGTGATTGAACCAAATGAAACTAGCCTAGTTATTGAGCAACTTCCACAACAAGGTGCAGAAAAGGAGTATCTACCTGCCATAGTCTCTCCAACACTTACCATCAAACAAGGAGACAATGCTGAGGGCTAACGCCATAGTGATGCATCTGGGCAAAATTGATAGTTATTGGGTTGTAACTTGTAATGTCAAATTATCTAAGAAAGGACTGATAAAGCGGAACTGAGAGTACAAGATAATAATTACATGCTACAATGGGTATAAATCTGAAATGAAAATAGCAGTATCTAAAGGGAATACGACTACTAAGCCAAATACGTATGTAGCCGTAACTACACTTACGGCTACTAAGCCAAATACGTATGCAACCGTAACTACACTTACGACTGCTAAGTATAGTACTTACGGCCAGTAACCTTGCGGCACAATTTTTTTTGATTTACGATGGACTTACGGCTACTAAGTATAGTATTGGTGTTAGCCGTAAGTAAGTTACGGCTACTAGTTTGTACTTACGTCATGTAACCTTGCGACACACAAATTTTGATTTAAAAGGAACTTACGGCTACTAAGGATAGTATCGATATTAGGCGTAAGTAAGTTACGGCCTCTAATGTGGACTTATGTCTTGGATCTGAAGCTTTAATGGCTTCCTTAACTTACGGCTATATAAGTTCTTTAGATTGCAGTCGTAAGTTCTTCTGGTTCACGGATTTTGATTTTCATGGAGTGAATCTGACCTAGTTTTTAATACAAATGGGTGGTTTTAGATGCTTATGTTAGGTGCTCCATTGTTCCACCCTTGTTGGTTGCATCCATGATAAAAAAAAAAAAAAAAAAAAAACTTATAACCGCCGGCGGCGGCGGTGATGGAGGCGGCGGTGACAGTGGCGGTGGAGGCGGCGGTAATGGTGTAACACCATGACTTAATTATTTTGATTATCAGTTTAATCAAGTAGTTAAGTTAATTATGTGTTAACTAATTAAACACTAAACATAAAGGGCAAATTTGGTATTAAAAAGAATTTTACATAGGGGGAGAGTAAAAATGCTATTGGGAGACCGATTATAGAGGGGCTTCAATTTTCTTGAAGCCCCTAAATCAGCTTTCTTAAAGAAAGCGTACCCGACACAGCCCTAGCTAGGCAGCCACCTACATATATAAGCTGATCAGAGCTTCTTCTGTAACCGATAGACAGACAAGATGAGTTATCCAGCGGGATATACACAGGAACAGAAAAAGATGCGCGACGAATTACTGAGCAGATATTCCTGCCTGAAAGATCAAGGGCCACTACCACAGGACATGAACAATATGTCTTTTGATGAATTTCAGCAGTGTCTAAAAGATGATGAAAAGAACTGTAAGGTGTTCACAGACGAAGAACCCCGACTGGCAGCGAATCAAAACCGAGAAGCCAGAAAGAGGGAGGCCATTAAAACTAGAGAGATGAGAAAGTACTGCCTGAAGAACCCGATAGGTGCGAAATCTTTTAAGGCCGATATCGAAAGGTACAGTAGCATCTATGCTTTCTGCGTCTCATGGGCAAAGCTTGAAAGTCCGGTGTACCAGAGATTCATACAATCTGATCTCACAGCCGACGGTTTCGGCAAGGTGTATATTGGAACGGGTAATCGTTTGGCAAGTATTATTGGAACGGACCCAGGAGGAGCAGAACTCAGACCTGGAGAAATTGGATATAAAAAGCAAGAATTGAGACCTGGCCTCCATACAATTGGAGGAATGCTTGATATGGAAGAAGTTGGTGCGCTTCTGACTGACAAAACCGAAGAAGAGGTGCTCACTAAGTTTGCCGAGTATAGAGAATCAGACTTTGTAAAGCCAGGCAACACACCTGCGAGGACGCTGGGGTTTCAGGCAGGTGAGGTTGTGCCTTTGCCCAGTGCCCGTTCAAGTGCAATGAAACTGTGTCCCAAACTGAAGGAACTAGGCATGCCTGTTGAACTCTGCGGCCGGGCCATTAAGCTGACTGAAAAATTTATTGTCTGCGAAGATGGAGTACGTGTGACAGAGAATGGCGCTAAAATTCTGAAGCATCTCGAAATAAAGATGTTTGATTTTGTCCTGGTACCAATGGGCTACTGGAGTGCCTCCACTGGAGAAACTAAATATTATCCTTGGATGGACCAGGTGCCTAGGTGCGGGTAAATTGGGAGACCTCTGCCTCTTGGTTTGAAGCTAAGGGCAAAGATCAGTGATATTGCTTGGTTGGAGTATGCTAGCTGGTTTATATTTAGAGAACGTTTTTAGTTATTTCATCTTTATTTTGACACAATGTTGGTTTTGGTGGTTTGAAAGACTGATAAGAGATGGTTGTTTAAGCCGTAGTGAATATTGCTCTATCTTAAAATTTTCATAATTCAAGTTTCATTTTCGTAAGCCTTAATGCAGTAGCTCCAAAAGATACAGCAATTGTCGTCTTCAAAAAGGAAAGACAGCTGGTAAAGATAACCTGCTACTAAAACTAACAAGTTTTCTCATCAAATGACTGACTACTGTAAGAGGCATAGACACATTCATTAGCTATATGTTAACACGCTCACTATACTTCAATATTACTTTCAGATTTCATCCATCTCCAGGAGCACTACTTTCCTGCTTAGTACTTACTTCCTTCATGTTTGCTTCGGATTTCATCGATCTCCGAGAGCAGTTTGTTCCTAACTTCCAGTTATAATATATCGATTGTATACTCAATTATATCTGAAACTCATGCTGCTTTGGTTGTATTTAGAAAGGTGCCTGAAATGGGCATTATAACTGTGTTATCTTTTGCAACAGCTGCAGCATATTACTCTTCCGTTTCAAAAATATAGGCACATTTGACTTTAACCAAAAATTAAAAAACTTAATAAAACTAATTTTTAGTGTGAAATAAAGAGAGACAAAAAAAATAGAGAGGGAGAAGGAGAGAATTCTTATTCAATGTGTGTGTAGAATACAAGGATTTAGCCTCTATTTATAGAGAACTAGACACGAGGGCATCTTAGTAAATAAACATCTAACCCTAGATTTCCCTTAGATAATGCCAGTGCAATACACGTTTATAACACTCCCCCTGATGACCACTGTGTCTAAGTCACTATGAATATATCAGGAAAACTCAAAAGAGAAAAACCTGAAAAATGCACGACTTAAAACAGTGTTGGACACGCATATGTTGCCTCGTTAAAACCTTGACAAGGAAAACCCAGTGGGACAAAACCTTGACGAAGGAAAAAGAGTACAACGGTTAAGTCCTGTAAATGCGTCTTTGATGATGACGCTCCCCCTGATGAGTACTTCAGTTGAATCTTGGCTTGAAAATCTTTAAGTCGAGACTTTCCAATTTTGATGAACAAATTTCTTGAATGCTGAAGATTGATTGCTTCCTTGAAAAAACCTGCTAGTGGATGAAGTCTTCTTTAGCGTTACCCAAGCGGTTTTGTCTTCGAATAATACTCTTGCACGTCTTCGTTCTTCTTCAACATATTGAGAACTTGTGTCATGGATTTCTAGCTTTACGAGATGATTTGCAGAAGTGTTTGATGCAGTTTCTTCACCAAAGAGCCAAGGTATGAATACATTACAGTAAGTGAATGGATACTCCGTACGGGGATCAAAAGGACATCCAAATTCCTAAGGGATAGTCATGTTGATTGGGTCTTAACATAATGACCCAGTTAATGGTGGGTATCCACCAAATAACCGAAATTATACAACTCCCCCTTGGATGACCACCATGCTGAAATAAATTTGCCTCGCTAAAACCTTGTCAGAAAAACCCAATGGGACAAAATTTGAACGAAGGAAAAGAGCACAATATGAAAATTCAACGTCAACAAGATATTGCCTCCTTAAAACCTTGCCAGGAAAACCACATGGGACAAAATCTGGACGAAGGAAAAAGAGTACAATATCAACATCAACGTCAGCGAGATGTTGCCTCACTAAAACCTTGTCAGGAAAACCACAAGGGACAAAACCTGAAACTAAGGGAAAAGAGTACAACTTTTGACGTTTTATGGATGCTAACTCAACTATATGAGCATGAAAACAAGCACCAAAATAATAACTCTAGATTTATAGACGAGTTTTATGCAAGCTACTCTTAAACTGCAGATTAAAGAAAAATGAGATTTATGCTGCGAAAATTAAGCGTGGATTTAAGTGTTTTCAAGACTCCTCATGAGACCTGTAAAGTTGATATAATCAACCAATCCGGATTTTGGTCTTTTTCGAAAAACACTGTAAGGATTGTCAAACCTGATACAATCGAGTCAGGTAGCTGCCTAAATATAATTTTAATTCTCCAAGAGTTACAAATTATATTCTGTTCTCCGACCACATTTCTTGTGTGAATGCAAACGAGTCCTTTAAGAACTACCACGCTAAATGCATCAAAATATGGAGTCTGGAGAACCGAATATTATTGAACCAATCCTAGGGTCTGAAAAAATAAATACAAACCTCAAATCGTTATAGAACGATTATAATTCTCTCATTGCGCATTGTGACTAACACCCCCAACCTATAATTTCAGGCTTGGCAAATTTTAGGGTGTAAAGTCATGGATCCAGAATAGCGTCAATCGAGAATTATATTATCCAACCTAATTTGGATAGTATGCCAACCAATCACATATGTCGATATTTCTCTGCAGAGATTTTTATTTCAGTAGCTACTGTAAATGAATATTCGACAATTAATTTGCTACGATCCCACACAATTCTCTAGTGTATGCATACTTTGAAAAATTCAAAATTTATTGGTACCAGTGCCCACATGCATTATAATCTCCTACTCTTCAAACGAGCTTGGAGATATGAATTTTGAGAATGTGGATCGTATTATGATAGACTCTATCGGAGCACTATCTGTAGCCTTTTCCAAAATGCTACATGCCTTTGAGATGTGATTGGATTTGCCTTTTCAACAGGCGTATGCTTATTTAAAAGCAAAATGAGATATTTCACGCCAATTCATAAAACGGAAGCCTTTCAAGATTTGATTGAAATGGGAGAGAAATTGATATAACTTTTAAGTACATTAAACACCAATATTTAGTTGCATATATTCTCCCCCTGATCGCGGCGGAAATGTTTTCATCTCATTATACAAAATAAAATTTCGTAAAGTTTTATCCGATTAAGTCGAGGACATATACTCATAATTTCTGGGTTTAAAATACCACAGATGCGAACCAAGAGTCATTACGTCATTAAAAGTTGTAGTCAACTAGACGTACATTTATACCATCAACCAAGGATTGTTTTTCGAACCAAATTTTACTTATACTGGTTACAGATAAAAGCATGTGAAATTTACAAATTAATAATTCTCCAATGGCCTATAAAACCGACGGGATATTCATTAAATGAAATTATGGACACTTCTTTTTATAAAAAGGGATTTATATATCAAAATCAGTTAAGTCACTAAGAACTAACGATGTTGGCTAACAAGCCGGGTGTGCACCCATTGATCTTTTGTGTCCTACCGTATTCCATCTACAAGTGAAACGGTTACAAATTTGGAGATTTTTACCACGATGAAAAATAAAATTAAAAGAAATGCTCAATATCCCTCAACAATGGAGTTATTCCTCGTTTTATTGGTATTGCCAAAATAACAATTTCTCATGCTAAGATCGATAGAGAATCCCAATTTCAATTGGTATTTATGATTCTCTTGAAGAAAAATAAAGAAATCATTATCGTTAATCGTTGTGGAGAGAAATCCACGTTGTGGTTGATAAATGGTTCCTTGTATCGAATAGAAACCAATGAATACATGATCAATGTCCAATTGACAAAGATACCAAAAGAATTGGCCGCAGGTTGTCCACAACCATGCATGTGATTCATTACGTAACGACAATCAAGTCCAAAATAACACCGAATTAAGGTGATTATAATTTCTTTGATGGGATAGAAACTTTATACCATCTTTCGATGGATTTTTCTTTTTCTTTCTCTATGCAAAAATAAGAGAAGAATGAAAATCAAACTTTGTCTAGAATATTGATTTACCATCGTACATAAACATTAAAAAGCGGATAATAGCAATGAAATAATATGCATAAAACTAACATGTGAAAAAGCAGATAATAGAAATGAAATTATATGCGTAGAACTTCACTGTATAGCCGGTCACAAGTACACCGTCACCCATCCATCACCACCGAGCACTAAGCGGTAACAGTTGCTCGTTTGACCCTGTATGCCATTGAGGAACGAAATACAAAAAACCAACTATGTATTAATATAATAATAGACATGATAGTGAAACAATAAAAAATGTTTCATAAACTACTGCGTTAGCTTCTAAATCCACGGTTAGTTCGTTTGCTTTCAAATCCACAGAGATTGATTTCAAGCCATAAAATCCATGATGTATACATCGAAAATTCTGGATGTAGAGAGGTAGAGAAGTAGAGAGGAGAGAGATAGAGAGAGAATTGTTAGAAGAAATTTAAGA
>JAJJMA010341050.1:0-32202 GCA_023529015.1 Papaver nudicaule
CGTGTTTATCCATGTTAGGCTAGACCATCCTGAATTTGGGATTAGATATGCTTAAGCCAGTTTAGGCTGATGTATGCCTCTCAGAGAGCTCTGGACCGGCCTGGAGCTTCAATGTTCCTGAGGTTTGCATCAAGACTCGTATGTTGAGTCGTATTAAGAGGAAATCCATGAGGATACGTCTCTGTTAACTCTTCACCGTATACCATTAAGCGACCTGGTTCTGATATCGAGATGGGTGTCGACATGAACCAGATCAATGGGTTTAATATGTTGGTGAGGTTATTAGTACTGCACTATGATATTACCCTCCCCACCGGAGTTATAAGAGAGAGATCATAGAGAGTTTGTTCAGCTCGTAGAACGGTTGCATTCTGAGCTATAGAGATGTGCCTGAATAGGCAATTGCACTACGATATCATTCTCTCCACCCGGGAGGCTATAAGAGGGAACTCGTAGAGCTATAGAGATCTTCCTGAGTAGGCAATCACATAAGAAGATTTACGATTTTATCCCTTCTCTATTTTTCACCATCTACAGTGGGTAAGATATGATCCCGGAGATATTGGATATAAGGTTCACGCCAATCCTCGACAGGATGTATCATCAAGGCCTCAGAATGATGCACAACAGATTGACACGTACTGCAGGTACTTGTATTTCTCTAGATTGAGTTTCCATGGCGGGCCAGTAATATCCCAACCGCTGGAGCCGCCTGTAGAGAGTAACTACTAGACTTTGTCCACATATTTCCTTATGGACGTGATGAAGTCGTTGTTGGGCCTCAACGTCTCCAAGACATCTAGACAAAGATCCATCCTAGTTCCTTCAAATTGTAACTTCGAAGCCAATGTTGCTAGACAATTAGCATGCCTGTTATTAGTTCGACCAGTATGAATGATGATGGCTTCAGAGAAACGAGTTAGTAGTCTCTGTGCCTCAGCGCGAAAAGGAGCTAGAGTGACCTCTTTCAACGAGTAAACACCATTCATTTGATTCACCAGTAATTTGGAGTCGCCCCTAATTTCCAGATTGGTAGCTCCTGCTTGTTTGGCCAAGGATAGTCCTATCAGAAAGGCTTCGTATTCTGCCGATTTTGGTACACCGGAAGTCTAATTTGAACGAATGTGAGAATACTTCGCCGGCAGGGGAAACCAATACTATTCCAGCTCCTCCGGTATTGTTACTTGGCGTAGCTGAGCCAACGAAGTATAATAACCAAGTATCCTCCTTGACCAAGGATATTTCTGGGAATTCCCCCGGTACATCCTCATGTAAGGCAGTAGTATCTTCTCCAGGGAAGGCCGCAAGAAGGTCTGCAACAGCTTGGCCTTTGATTGCCTTTGGGGCCACACAAGCAATGTCAAACTCTGACATCTGTAGTAGCCAATGGGCTGGCCTTCCTAGCAGAGCCGGTTTGGACAACATGAATCTTATGGGGTCTGCCTTCGTGATTAACACGACCCTGTTTGATAAAAGATAATGCCTGAACTTCTGGATAACGAAGATTAAGGATAAACATGCCTTCTCTACCTTCGGGTAGCGGAGTTCATCATTCTTCAGAGTACGACTAATGTAATATACTGGATATTCAACATTATCGTCACCTTCTTGTGCGAGGAGTGCTCCAATAGCGGTGTCGCTTGACGCTGTATAAAGAAGTAAAGGGCGCCCTTGTACCGGTGCTTTCATCACTGCTGGTGATAGTAGTAACTGTTGGATCTTCCTAAATTCTTTTTCTTGGATAGGAGACCATACAAAATCTGCTCCCTTCTTTAACAAAGGGATGAACGAGACCACAAATTGGGCTAAGCCGGGATTAAACCTCCGTATGTAAGAGACCTTATGAAACTTTTGAGCTCTTTTACCGTCTTTGGTGACGGCATGGCGGTAATTGCCTGCGTTTTGGTAGGGTCCACCTTGATTCCCTCCTCAGTCACTTGAAAGCCTAAGAATTTGCCTGAAAAAACTCCAAACGCGCATTTTAGAGGATTCATCCTCAACTTGTACTCTCTGCATCTGTCAAACACCTGTCTCAGCATATCTAAGTGAGATGCTCGTGTCTTAGACTTGACCACAACATCGTCCACGTAATCTTCAATTTGTTTATGCATCATATCATGGAATATTGCTGTCATGGCCCGCTGATAAGTAGCACCTGCATTCTTGAGCCCAAATGGCATCACAGTATAATGGAAATTCCCAATTGAAGTTCGGAAAGCAGTCTTACTTGCATCTGAATCGTACATCTTGATTTGATTGTAACCACTGTAACCATCCATGAATGAGAACATAGCATGACCGCAGGTAGCATCCACCAACATGTCGATGTTGGGCAACGGGAAATCGTCTTTGGGACAGCATTTGTTCAAATCTCTGAAGTTTATACAACATCTGATTTGACCATTTTTCTTCTTGACTGGTACCACGTTGGCTAGCCAAGTAGGATGATGAATGGGTTTGATGAACCCTGCAGAGAGTAGCTTTTGAATCTCGACCTTGATTTGTTCTTCTATCTCATGTTGAAAATGACGTGGTTGTTGCTTCACCGTCTTAGAGCTGGGTAAAATGTGGAAATGATGTGTCACCAATTTGTCGTCTAGCCCGGGCATTTCTTCGTAGGTCCAAGCAAAAACATCCTGGTACTCTTTGAGAAGATTAACCAAGGCTTCACGCTCCTCCGTTGATAAGGATGAGCTGACAGAGATAGGTCTAGGAACCTCATCCGTACCTATGTTGACGGTTTCAAGAGCATCAGTGGTGGAGTTGGATCCATCTTGTAGTTGTGGCGGGGCTTCCTGAATTTCTTCTTCTGAGGATCCTTCATTCTGATAACATTCTTCGATGCGGGGAGGTTTTCCGCCACCCTCCCCTGTTAATTGCTAACATTTCCGTCGTGAGTATATGGTCCTACCCTCAACATCATATTGAGTAGTGAAATTGTAACCTCTTTTGGTATAAGGTGATTCATGAGAGATAATCGAATCATACCTAAGAAGTCCTGATGAAGCAGGTACGCCATCCATGTTTCCCTTAGCTAGCGTGGGGAATAGTGGTTTTTCGTCTTTGATGGAGTCCCACGCAGGTAGAGGAATACTGTAGACTTTGTTAGATGGCTCTGGCGTAGTCTCCTTTGGCTCGAAGAATTCTGCTTCGTATATTGGTGAATACGGAGATGCCGATGCCGCGACACGAATAAATTCTTTATCGAGCACTTCCTTCATACATTGGTGATAAGTAGAGGGGACGACTTTGTTGTCGTGGATCCAGGGGCGTCCCAGGATCATGTGGTAATCAAGCTCTTTCTCGATGACATGAAACTTCACCCTTGATTGGATGGGCCCCACCTTGAGATCTAGATTGACATACCCGTAGGTATTAGTCCTGTTTCCTTTAAAATGTTTCATTACAACAGGATGATGTACGATTTGATTTTTAGGAACTCTAGCGGTGCGAAGAGTCTTCACAGTTATGATGTTGGCAGCAGCTTCAGTATCAATCAAGGCTCTCTTGAACTCCACGTTTTAGACATGCGCTGTAACGTACAAAGCTCGATTATGTCCCTCTTCGGCCATCATGTCTTCCTCAGTAAAGGTAATATCTTTCACCATGGGATCAGATGCGAGAGACATCTCTGAAACTTCCAGTGAGGGTGGAGTTAAATCCGCGTTGAAGGCAATGCGGTTGAGAGCAGCAAACGTGTCTACCCTCTGTCCTCTTGAGAAGTGTAATAATTCACACAAATTCTCTATTAAGAAACTAGCTTCCTGACTCACAGGTTTTTCGTAGGTGGTGAAACTCTGGATGTGTTGAGGTGGGTTGTGTAGATGGTGAAAAATGAGAGAGGGACAAAACTGTAAAACTACTCTCTAACTACGCCTTACCTTAAGGCGATCGCCTACTAAGGCACATCTCTATAGCTCAGGATGAAACCCATTCTACGAGCTGAATGTACTCTCTATGAGTTCTCTCTTATAACTCCCGGTGGAGAGGATGATATCATAGTGCAGTACCGATAATCTCACCAGCACATAAACCCATTAATCCCCTTCATATCGACATCGCCCAGAATTCCTCGATATCTGAACTAGATTGCTCAATGGTACATGGCGAAGAGTTAACAGAGACGCATCCTTATGGATTTCCTCTCAAAATGTGACTCAACATCCGAGTCTCAATAAAAAACCTCAGGAATACCGAAGCTCTAGGCCTGTCCAGATCTCTCTGAGAGGCATTCAACAGCCTAAACAGGCTTAAGCAGACCACACTCTTAACTCAGAATGGTCTAACATACCATGGATAAGCACGCCATGACTTGAAGCACACTGTATCCCAAGCGCATGCATTAGCCATAGCGCCAGTGCATGCATATGCACGCATGCACCATAACACAAGTGCGCAAGTACGCCGCAATCAAGTTGGTCGGGGCCTCCTTGTCCCATGGCACCATGAAACCATGGCGCCACAACTTCTGGCCTTGGCCAAAGGCCAAGGCCGTGGCTTCCTCAGCCCATGGCGCCATGAAACCATGTCGCCACAACTTCTGGCCTTGGCCAAAGGCCAAGGTCGTGGCCTCCTCAGCCCATGGCGCCATGAAACCATAGCGCCACAACTTCTGGCCTTGACCAAAGACCAAGGTCGTGGCTTCCTCAGCCCATAGCGCCATGAAACCATGGCGCCACAACTTCTGGCCTTGGCCTAAGGCCAAGGCCGTGATCTTCTTAAACCATGGCGCCACAATTTCTGGCCTTGGGCAACGTCCAAGGCCACTCCTATACACCCACTATGCATGACTCCAAAGCACCACACTCACGCTGGTCACGACATCATAGTCGCATGACACTGCTCAAACTCAACACAACTACGCAACATCTGCGCATCACTCGAGGTGTCAAAACATCACACGGGGGAATAACTTTAGGGGTATTGGTCTGGCGATCTACGGCAGTTAGGAGGAAACTGATGGAGATGATGGGCAGTTATACGAAGATGGCGCGAGTGGACATGTTCTACACAACTCAAGCAGTTACAGAAACCAACTCATGTTCTCCACTCCTCCACTCTTGCACGACTCCCACCTTCTCTATCGAGAGATGAGGGTGAGTTCAACACTATAAATAGAGGCTCCCTCTATCTTCCAAGGCAGAACATCTTTCCAGAACCTCAGAGCAAAAACACCTGAGTAACTCGATACACCTCTAGCCTTGGAGATCTCCAGTCACCCTCATGGCGGAGATCTTGAACTCTCACACCCAGAAACACATCCTCAACCCGATCTCAAGTTTCTTCCACTGTTTCCCTCCCTAGACCAACCTCATCCTCTCTGTGACCGAAACAAGACGTGAACGGCCATTGACTTGGTTTAGGCTTGTCTTGTTCGATTTTGATCTCGATCACTACAAAAGTACCCAGAGACGGTACATATGTTTTTCAGGTAAAAACATTTGGCGACCACAGTGGGAGATCAATCTCTCGGTTTCAGAAAATTTTCTTAAAAAATGGTTGAACTAGGGACAGGGTCAGACTACAAAAAATCTCAACTCTACAATTGAAGCCGCTCTAACTTCTAGCGCAACACCTTCCAATCCACCCACACTCAACGTCGTGCCCAGCATCCAGACCACCCACGATGCTTCCCCTGTAACACCTACTGTCTCAGCAACCCCCTGGCACACCCATCGTCACGCCTACTCCTACACTCCTGGCGTTGCCTTGGTAAACCCTGTTGTTCCAGCGACTCCTCCTGTCCCAACAACTCCTGCAGATCCAGATCCAGATAGCACGCCTCGTAGTAACCCCTCCTCTTCGATCATGATCAATGCTACCACCCTAAAAGAAGAGGAAGTGCCAAGGACACTAACCATGGAGGAACTAGTCAAGTATCGAGACGATCTTCCAGAAAGACGGATCAAGACCCAAGTTGAAGTCTTGGCTCATCTCGAAACTCTGACCGCGAAACCATCACCAGGTTCACAAGCCAAAGGAACTCCCAGAACTGCAGCTAGCAGGAACACCATTGCGATCCACGTCGGGGATGATGAGATGATCCCTACTCAAGCAGAGCCTCAACACGGAGAGAGCCACAACTCGGATACGTCGCTAAAAGAAGATTTGGATAGACTACTCCAAAGACCAGAGGAGGAGACGACACTACCTGTTCACCAGCACCGGCAACCGTGCCCACACAAAGTGTAAAGGATCCCTCTCCCCAAGAGGGGAGCGTCAACACCACCAAGTGCTGAGACTCAGAAAATTCCCGGAGCCCCCCACCGGCAGAGCCTGCACTTAAGACACCAACCTTGCCCAGCATTGTGATCCTTGTCTACAGAGCCCTCCATGAGACTACAAAGGATCTGCCTCGTCTGCACTAGCGCTACCGGAGAGGGCCAAACCCTTAAGAAGCGAAGAGGCTCGTGATACCAACGGCGACAGCAGCCTGGTCATCAAGCAGTACAACAACAACTTATCATCCATGAGTGCAATCAGCGAAAGGAGTAAGAGGAAGAGTCTATCTACAAAGGTGACACACCCAAAGCATACAACTTCAAGCTCGCCTCGGAAACTCCAGGTGACAACATGGGTCGAAGCAGATTACAACAAAGACGCTTGACCAGAGATACATGTAATCAAGGAGGATGGGGAGCACGACATGATCTTAGGACGTCCCTGGCTCCATGGGAAGAGATTTGTGCCTACGATCTCACCAGTAATCATCAAAGGCCAAGAGTTTATGTTTGACCAAGAAAGCTGCAACGTGGGAAAACTAGAGTACCGCGTGGGGTCCGAAACTCTGGTGATATTCAAAGAGGTACGTGAAAGTGATTTGAAATACTTTATTCAGAATTATTTAGTTCACGGAAATCCTATCCAACGTGTCCCTACACAAGGATTGGATAGTTCTCCGACATGGGGACTTGATTGCATCAAGTCTATCAAATCCTCTGAGGCACCTCAGGAGGAAATCAAGGCCACTTCCAATAGGTGGGTCCGGGCAAAGCAACGGTCTTATAGGCGAAAGACACCTGAGATGTCATGGGTTCCTAAGGCTGCTTTTCAAGAAGGAGATAAAGTTATGCGACGTACTAACCCAAAAGTAACTTCTATTCCGGGGTCCACAGCAAACTGGGAGGGGCCTTATATTATATCTCGAGTCATGCCTGATGCGCGATACATGATAAGTGCAATACATGAGAGGCTCTCAAACATGGTGGTCAATGGCAAATGGCTCAAGAAGATATGAAGATTCACTAGAGTTTATTTATTTCCTGTAATTTCAATTCCTCCAAAATAAAAGTGCAAGCAATCTCTTGCCTTTTAACAAGTCAATTCAAAAAAAAAAGAATTCAAATTCAAAACCTATGAGTTCAAAATAATCAATTCCTACAAAACCTTTGCTCATAAAACCAAGCAAAATAAAATTCTACTGAGAAAAACGTTTTGCTCCTGAAACCATTCAGAAACAACCATCTAATGAAGATTTCGCTCCTTCATCAGCTGCCTTCTTTATAAGAGCAATATGAGCAGTCTTCTTCTTCACCTCTTCAGTTAACTTACGGAGTTCCTCAGTCATGACAACATGGTTTCTCTCTTCTTGCTTCACCAAATCATGGGTGAATCGACCGACAACAGCGCGCCTCAGTCGAACGTATTGGATTCTCGCCTGAAGCCAAGGCAAATTGAGTTCGAATATCTTGAAGGTATCAATCAACTCTTCTACCTCATTCAATGTCTCGTTAGTCACGTCTCTCAGCGGGGTAGCCTCCATCTTTGAAATCGCGTTCATAAGGTCGGTTACAATACCAACACATGAATGGAAGCAGGTACTTCTCCCAGCAATGATGAAGTGACCATGACGATTCCATAACTTTTCATACAGTGGGACGTGTCTCTTTGGGACATTAAATCCTCCCACTAGTTTATGACCAAGGAGAATCGTTTCATGAGAAGGGCTATATGCCAAACCGTCATGAGGAAACTCAAGAAGAGCCCACTCAGTTGAAGCATTTCCACCAGCAATGTCGATATTTTCAGAGACTTGTGTTTCTTTGACGACAAGCTGAAAGAATGGTTCAAAGCAAGCAGAAGTTTAATAATATGTTTCAATCTATATAATGAAAGCTTAGCATAAGAAGATTATCAAATTTACCTCGGCATTGGGAAGATTTTTGTCTGCAACATTGTCAAAATCCTTATTAAGGTTTTGGCTCTCACTGATCTTTTTACCGAAGAAGTAGCTGTCATTTGTTTCTCCTTTATCATCAGAAGGCTGCAAGAGCAAACAAGATGAGAATACTAAATATTTTATTTTCGGATTTAAGGAGTTGACAAAAGGTAACCTGTGTCACAGAAGACTTAGGCCCTGTGGAGTCTCCACTTTTATTCTGCTCAGTAATCATGTCAGTAGATTTGGGCGGTGTATTCGGAGTCGATTCTTTAAGCACTGGGTTCCGCTCCAAAGGAACAAATGAAAACTTCTAGGCTCCTGTAGCAGGTCCATCCTACATCAAATAAAGAAGAAAATTTATTGAAAGGAGATATATCAAAGGATTCACGACGATACTTGAAGAAGTAATTTTCGGACGTCTGAATTCTTACGAAGTACAGCGAGAGACTCAAAAACTGTACAAATCCTTAAGAGATATGAAGAAACTTCCTTCACGAGAGTTGTTCGTATGGATGTTTCCTATCACGTTCTAAAAGGGATTAATTTTTGGAGCAATCTACTGCCCGGAATGATTTTTCTACTAAACAGCGTACAGACTGCAGCATTCCTGGACGTGGCGTCACTTTGTGACACATAAAATAACAAGCAAAAATGCGTGAAATTCAGATTTTCTTTTTCGAGGTGAAAGCTACTGAAGTCCTTTTTCTAAATTGGGGTCAATCATCGAAATCCGCCATCGGATGAAGATTCTACGGTCATTCTCGTAACGTGACTCAAAACAGGAAAATCTGACGGGATTTTTTACTTTCACGCTAAAAGTAAAAATATAAGCAATGGAATGAAGCCTTACCTTCGCCCAATCTTGTGTGTTAAGATTGGGGACTTGTTTATCGTTTAAGAGGTTCATCATGGAGCTATCCTTCCCTTGGAAAAGTGATGATTCTCCTGAAAGATGACTACCGAGAGATAAAGACATTTGCGCTGCGGAACTGGCAAACTTCGAGCTCGGCGATGAATGTTGCTGCACAAGATATGGTGATAAAGCGTCAAAATCATCATAAATAAAGCTTATACAAGCATTCAAAAGTTTAAGGTAATTACAAAATCATTCATGTCTCATATTTTACGCTTAAGAGTGATATATTTAAGCAAGGGGAGCGATTCCAAGTCTTCTTTGGAGGGAAATGCCCGTACTTCTTTTGGGGAGGCCATGAAATCTCTATATAATTTTATCTGGTCGTCCCAAAATCTCTTGCCTGCTTCAGTGATTGACGGTACTCTTTCTCCTGAGACGAATGATACAGGACTGAGCAATCTGGTATGATATTCTTGCATATTCTTTGGTGGAGCACCTCGCTGTGATGGAACAACCTGATCAAAACCCATCTGACGAGCTCTTCGGTCAACATTATATGCTCTGGTAACATATCCTCCTGATTCACTAATACCAAGGACGTAGCCGCTACAACAGCTTATCATGAAAACCTGCTCCGCATCAGTAAGGAATCCCTCTACAGAAAGAACCTTTGCTGGAACATTATTTGGAGCGTCACCAAATGAGCAAAGTTGAGCTACACCTTCAGGAATTAAGGTCCATGGACGAAAACCACTGCTGTCTCGTCGTCCATGAATACAAGAAAATCTTTTGAGATAGGCTTGTTCATCCAACAAACAATTCGAGCCTGGTCTGACAAAGATTTGTCTTTGGAAGACAATTTTGGGGGCATAGCCAGGATAATGCTCATACATCCAAGCTTGTACGAAGTTCGTTGGTACAAATGTCTCAATCTTTGCAGCACCATTCGACAGTTTCATATTTGCTGATAAAGTAGAAAGATGGGTATACAAAGTACCAAGGAATAAAGAGCCAATAGGAACAGGACCTTGAGCCAATGCTATGGCGTACAGAATAAGCGTAGGCTTCAACTTCTTGTAATCATGAAGATCTTCAAAGACATCCTTTGATAACCAGAGTAAGAGAAATGCAGCAATGGACAACACTGAAGCACCGTCATTACTGGGTTTTGTCCAGTGTCATCCACGAAGCATATGCATTTTCATGCTTGTTCAGGTTTTCAACAATGATGATTAACCGAGCCTGCACCTCTCTTTCATCTGCATTCAAGCTAATTCTGAGCTCTCCATTAATTGGGAGTCTCAATAACGCTGCTACGTCTTCCAGTGTAATTACAAGCTCTCCCCATGCCAGTATGAAGGAGTTTGTACCACTACACCAACGGGTCAGAAAAGCAACTAAAGCACGTTTATCTCTAATTACGAAGGAATTATCCGAACTCTTTACAGCATGAAAGATTCCGGCATTCTTAAAGATGTCCTTAATACCTGGGATATTAAGCGTATTCTGAAGATACATAGACCATGAGTTAATTTGTTTCTGCGGAGAACGAAAGACGATACTGGAAGCGCTAAAGTCACCTCTTTGTAGGCGAAAGCGAGCTACCCGTGATGGGATAATATTCATTGGAGCATTAAGATTGCTTGGAAGAATTTTAGCTTGATTCTGGGAGATTGCAACTCGAGCTAAACTTGCCAGGCGAACTTCAAATTCATCATTGACATGAGGGATCTCTCTTACAGCTGTGGCAGATGTAACTTCATCACCGGCACGAGAAGAACTATGGGATTCGTTGTCAGTCATCTTGATCTTCCAGCCTACAGAATACTGTGTTTATGGGAGAGGGAGGACAAACTCAAGAGAAGAAAGACAAGTTTCACAAAAAAAAAAAAAAAAAATCTCTGCGTGAATACATATATCACGCACGGTTTTGGGAAGGGTCCTGACCTGATTAGGACTCTTTGGATGTTGCTTGAGCGGGCTTCGTCTTTAGGCCCTGTTTGGACTCCATATTCGTGGATAAGGCTTCTATATGGATGCGGCTGGACCATCAACTTATGCTCACCCTGGAACACTCATGGTTCCATGCTGCGCAGGGGACTTAATGTTGATGGTGGTTTTTGGCGAGGAGGTCACAGGAGTAATTTTGCATCAATTTCTGGCATCCTGGAATAGCTCAAGATAAGGTATGAATTTATTTTTACAATAGGGATAAGATATTTGGTTGCCATTAGCCATATTTTAATATCTCACGACCCTAGCCTAGTAGCATGGTCCATATCCCTAGCCTATACGTAAAAAATACCTACGCATGCGCATTAGCCTAGCTCATGCTTGAGCCAAACCCTAGGCATTTCACGCCATTACCTTGGCCTTGGCCTTTGGATGCCCACGGCCACTCCTTGGCCTTTGGATGCCCACGGCCACTCCTTGGCCTAGATTTTGGGTGTCCACGACCATTCCCTTGCCCTAGCCTTTGGGTATCCACGTTCACTAGCTTACCTTAGCCTTGGGTGCCCACGCCACCTCCTTGGCCTGATTTTGGATGCCCACGGCCATCCTTACCTTATCATTTGGATATCCATGCCATCAGCTTGCCCTAGCTTTGGATATCCACGTCCATTGGCTTGTCTTGGCATTTGGATGCCCACGGCCACTCCTTGGCCTAACTTTGGGTATCCACGACTATTGGCTTGCCTTGGCCTTTGGATGCCCACGACCATGCCTTGGCTAATTTATGGAGCCCCGCGGCATTCTCCTTGCCTTAGTCTTTGGAGGCCCACGGCCTTTCCCTGCCTTAGCCCTTGGATATCCACGCCTTTAGCTTGCCCTAACCTTGGATATACACGATCATTAGCTTGCCTTGGCCCTTGGATATATACGGCCATTCCTTGGCCTGATTTTGGATATACACGGCCATTCCTTGGCCTGATTATTGGATATACACGGCCATTCCTTGGCCAAACGTTTGGAGGCCCAAGGTTGTGCCTTGGCCAAACTATTTGGGTGTCCACGCCACCTTCCCGCCATCTTCTTGGATGCCCACGGCATCTCCCTTGCTTAATCTTTGGGTATCCGCGGCTACTCTTTGGCCAAAGTCTTTGGATGCCCGTGTCATCCCTTGGCCAAATCTTTGGAGCCCCACGACCGTGCCTTGGACAAATATTTGGAGGCCTTATGGTCATGCCTAGCCTAAATTATGGGGGCCTTATGGCTTTCCCTCGCCTAGTTTGTGGAGGCCTTATGGCTTTCTCTCGCTTGTACTCATGGAGGTCCATGGCTGTCCTCTCCCTCACGGCTATCTTTGCTCTCTTAGGGCTAGAGTATATCTTTCCCTAGCCTCCCCTCTATTTATGGGTCCCACTTATCTAAATCCTAGAGGATTATGGATTTTATTGAGTCCATAATACTCTAGTTTCCTAATCGAGTTCGGAAATCTGGCACCTCACGTATTTCTTCAATGGACGATTTTTACAGCCCAATCCGTGAACAATTAGGAGGCGCTTCCTTCACAAAAGTTTTTCCTCTGTGAGTTCCCTATAACATACTAAAATTTGGGATTTTTATCGAATATAGGCTGGCCTGGATGATTTTATGAATGGATGACATGCAAGCTGTCCAGAAATCTGAAAATAACGTAATGTTATGGCATATCCTTTTACGTCCTATGCCTAACTTCCTAAAAGGATTATTATGCCATGTAACATGGCTTATTATTATTATTATGGCCTATCTTTAGGTCTTG
The DNA here is from genome assembly GCA_023529015.1 of Papaver nudicaule. Taxonomy (NCBI): domain Eukaryota; kingdom Viridiplantae; phylum Streptophyta; class Magnoliopsida; order Ranunculales; family Papaveraceae; genus Papaver; species Papaver nudicaule. The sequence continues at coordinate 12,763 of JAJJMA010341050.1, forward strand.
AATTGGCAATGCTTATGCATTCTTGATGATGGCTACGCTGTGATAGCATCATTCGTCTGTTTTTCCTGATTATGGACTTGCTTCTATAAATCAGTGCTATAATTCTTAATCATGGCTCATGTCTATGACTTATATTATTTTGGACATTCATATGTCTTCATTACTCAGAGAATTGGTGCATTACATGCCACAAGTCAATTTCTCATATTTATGGCAAATCGAAAGTCGTATTCACTTGACTATTGCCACAGAGAGTTGTTGAAATCCTCTCAGTCTAAATGGCGATTGCATAGCTCAATCCTTAGACTTATCTTATCTTATCAGTCTAAATGGCGATTGCATGGCTCAATCCTTAGACTTATCTCATTGGTTTAAATGGCGATTGCCCGGCTCAATCCTTAGACCAAATCTCAAAGAGATATACAAGCTTATCGCTTAATCTCTATCTTTACGCAAAGTCCTGAGTTTACCAGTAATTGGTACAACTTGCACCTAGTCATCTTTGACTTAACAAATATTTAACAAATCTTACGAGAATCAAGATTAGTTACATGGGGGGATATTCTTTAGGGTTTTGGTTTGGCGGTCTACGGCACGTGTGATTGCAACGGCTCAATCACTCAACGGGAAAGACACTAGGTCGTGTGAACGTTGCTGGAAAGATGGGATAAAGTAGTGGGTTGTTAGTCTTCCCTATTATTAGGCGCAAGACTCTTAACAACTGACCCCACTCACTCCTCACTCCCACTCTTCCACTTCTTCCACTTCTTACGAGATCAGTTAGGATTGCTATTACTATAAATAGGTCACTCGACCAGTTTGGAAAGACAGTTCAAGTTCAGCAAGAACAAACAGTTTAATTCAGTGCAAGTTCAATCAATCAATCTTATCGATAATTGATTAACTCTTCTCATTCAGCATTTAATATCTACTGAGAACTGAATATCCATTCTTTTAGCAATATTAATCTCAACATCACAGAAAATCATAGCGATTCTCTGATCTCATCTTTCTCTTCTTCCCTCCCTAAACCAACCCTATATCCTCTTCTTGTAACTGAAGCAATACTCGAACGGCCATTTCTTGGTTTAGGCGAGTCTTGTTCGATCTTGACCTCTCGAATACCATTATAATCTTTTATTACATCATCATACTTCACACTTTACCCCTCAGATTCTCTTTATTGTTTTACACCTAAAACAACTGGCAGCAGTTGAAATTGAAAACTGGACTGCCAGGAGTTGAGCCTCGACAGGCAGCAGTAGAATTGAAAAATGGACTGCCAGGAGTCGACCTTCACTGGCAGCAGTTGAAATTGAAAACTGGACTGCCAGGAGTCGAGCCTCGACTGGCAGCAGTAGAATTGAAAACTGGACTGCCAGGAGTCGACCCTCACTGGCAGCAATTGAAATTGAAAACTGGACTACCAGGAGTTGAGCCTCGACTGGCAGCAGTAGAATTGAAAACTGGACTGCCAGGAGTCGACCCTCACTGACAGCAGTTGAAATTGAAAACTGGACTGCCAGGAGTTGAGCCTCGACTGGCAGCAGTAGAATTGAAAACTGGACTGCCAGGAGTCGACCCTCACTGGCAACAGTTGAAATTGAAAACTGGACTGCCAGGAGTTGAGCCTCGACTGGCAGCAGTAGAATTGAAAACTGGACTGCCAGGAGTCGACCCTCACTGGCAGCAGTTGAAATTGAAAACTGGACTGCCAGGAGTTGAGCCTCGACTTGCAGCAGTAGAATTGAAAACTGGACTGCCAGGAGTCGACCCTCACTGGCAGCAGTTGAAATTGAAAACTGGACTGCCAGGAGTTGAGCCTCGACTGGCAGCAGTAGAATTGAAAACTGGACTGCCAGGAGTCGACCCTCACTGGCAGCAGTTGAAATTGAAAACTGGACTGCCAGGAGTTTAGCCTCGACTGGCAGCAGTAGAATTGAAAACTGGACTGCCAGGAGTCGACCCTCACTGGCAGCAGTTGAAATTGAAAACTTGACTGACAGGAGTCGAGCCTCGACTGGCAGCAGTTGATTGTGTAATCTAACTAGACAGATTGCTGAGTCAGAACTGCTGACATGACAGCTACAGGAGAAACGAGGGGAACTCGGACGTAAGTTGCGGTCGGATACGGAGGAGGGAGATCAGGCGGGTGTTACGCCATTATCCAATTTCTTCGAACTATAAGGTCATAGATGTTGTGGACGCTACACTCTCACAACAATGTATTTAACTTTGGACTCGATCATGTCATTATATCGAACTTCTTCTAAAATTCTTCAAATACCGCAAGTACTGATTCTTCCTTGCAGAAACGTATAATGTTTACAATTGCAGGCATAACAATCGAGGAGGAGACTGCTCAACTTGATTGACAGCAGGGGAGACGTGATAGGACTGTCAGCAGTTGCGTTCAACTGTACTAACAATAATGTTGGACGAGACTGGATGATAAACTATTCTGACTGTAACCAAAAGTGAAATTGCAGGGCCAGGAGTTGGACCTCGACTGGCAGCAATTGGATGTGAAACAGCGTTGTCAGGAGTTGAACCTCGACTGACAGCGGATAGAAAATAATCTGCGCTGCCAGGAGTCGGACCTCGACTGACAGCAGATAGAAAATAATCTGCGTTGCCAGGAGTCGGACCTCGACTGGCAGCAGATAGAAGCGAAGCTATACTGCTAGGAGTCAAACCTCGACTAGCTGCAGTTGAAACGTGACATCCTATCAGGAGTCGAACCTCGACTGACAGTTGTTTAGATGCTTAAAACTCTAGCAAAAATTCTTCAAAATCATAAATTTTTACTCTTCATGGCGTAGAGGGTCGAAAGGCAAATCCAACGAGCCAAAAATCACTCAAATCAGACGAATAACGGAGAAGATATCGTCAAAACAATATTAGGCGGTGGCGCGCAAGATTGATGACGTGGCAATGCTGACTATGCACGAACCGATGATGCAACACGCTGACTGGATATCTAGAGGATCAAAAAGCGAATCCAACGAGCCAAAAATCTCTTAAATCGGACGAAAAACGGAGAAGATACCATCAAAAGAATATTAGGCGTTGGCGCCAAGATTGATGGCGTGGCAATGCTGACTATGCACGAACCGATGACGCGACACGCTGACTGGATAGCTAGAGGATCAAAAAGCGAATCCAACGAGCCAAAAATCTCGTAAATCGGACGAATAACGGAGAAGATATCATCAAAAGAAGATTGAACGGTGGCGCGCGCAAGGTATATGGAGTGGCCGTGCTGACTGTACACGAACGGATGACGTGGCATGCTGACTGGGTGGAGATGCTGATGTGGCGCAGCTGATTGGGTGGATTCTGCTGACGGGGCGGTGAGCGCTGACATGGCGAAGCTTACGGGGCGCTGACTGTGCAAAGCTGCTGACTGGTCAGGAACCGAACCGGAACAGGACCCGAACCACCGAACCAGGAGCCGGACTATACAGAACCGACCCACGAACCGCTGAGCCAAACCGCCGGCTTTGGCCGCCGGCTTTTATTTTTATTTTTATTTGCACTTCTTTTGCAACGCTTATATGTGTTGCACTTCTTTTGCAACACTTATATGTGTTGCAATTCTCGAACCTTCAAAACTTCAACCTCTTTTACTTTGCAACACTTATGTATGCTGCAGTTTTAGGGCTTGTTCTTGTGACTTCTTCTATCACACTTTGATACTTTCTGCTTCTCGTTCTGGAGCGTTTTCTCACGTACTGTTCCAGCAATTCTGAATCTGATACTGCTACAGACCGAACGTCTCAGCAGCAGTTTCCACGAACTCGAAAAACTCGATCACATCACAGTTCAACTTTTTTAGACATGACAATTTTTGTCATATAATTTCTGTCGTTCTTTCTCCACGGATGTTTTCTGGATCTTTCCACACAACAGTTTTCTGGTAACAGTTTCTGCAACTAAAACATGAAATTGTTGCAGACCGAACGTTCTGGTAACAGTTTATGCAACTAAATCTCGAACTCTTCAAACGATACATCACGGTATCCCCTTCCAGACAATCTGACAGCTGTCTGTCAAGCGGATCGATTTATTCACGCTATGACGATTTTCAGCGGCTGTATCCTGATCTTCGAACACGGACATGATTTTTTCTGCAAAACTTTTTTCTGTGGGAACACGATTCTTGCTCTCGATTCCCCTTAGTCGGCGCCAATGTTTGTACGGGAGTATAAATTCTCATACAAAACACGAATATAGCTGGTGATGATGTAAAACATGCATAAACAGGAAAATAAATAAGACACAGATTTACGTGGTTCGACACTGTTGTGCCTACATCCACGGGTGAATCCCCTTGGGGAGCGATATTTTATTGATTATCAGGATACAATGAATTTAGGGTTTTGGAGAGGAGGGGACAGATTTCTAGGGTTGCCATCTTGTGGTTGATTTCTGTGTGGAAGAATTCCGATCCCTTTCTTGGCCTTTGTCCCCTCTATATATATACGGTTACAAAATATCAATTCTACCCTAATTATGATTCTACAAGTAACTTGGGCAGCAGGGCTTCTGGAAACTTCTGGAACCTTCCTCTAGCTCTCCAAAAGTGGTTCTGGCCCAGTCTGTACGGAATAGTTGACTTGGCTTTGACCGACAGTTGACTTTGACCGACTTTGACCGACAGTTGACTTTGACCAAACTCGGTCAACAGTTGATTTCGACCCTCCTTGACCAGCAACTGACTTCGACCGACTTTGGTCATCGGTTGACTTTGACCATCTTTGACCAGCGGTTGACTTCCCTCCGTTGACTGTTGACAACATGGACTGCTGGACTTGGCTGGCAGGATGAATGGCAGGTTGGCCAACTGGGCTGGCAGTTTGAGCTTACAGCTAGGCGGTCTCCAAAAAGGGTATTCTGGTCCAAAATGTGGCAATTTTAGCCATGGTACAAACAATGACGCTTCGATTTTACTATTTACTACTTGTTCTTCGACGGTGACGAACCAATATAGAGACTATTCCAATCAAACCCAAGTGCATTCCATATATACCTTTATCGTTCTCCTCCCTCTCCCTCTCCCTCCCACCATTTTCTCTGTGTCTGCAACTTTAACCTTTTTTTTTTTTTAATCTTTTTGAGCCGTCCAATTTCTTAGGGTAATGGTTAGAATAAGATTTTGGAAGATCTTAGGATAAAGGCATACTCGTCTTTATCTTTACATGTGTAAACCACATGTGTGACAAGTTGACTAGTTAACCATGTTGGGATAAAAAATTTAACGATTAGAGCAGATTACCTAAATTTGAAATATTGGATCAGATTCCCAATTTGTTACTGGAAATTGGGACATATTCCCCATTTTCCCCAAATTAATTTAGTTTAGTCGGTCAAAACCAAAATGTCCGTCCGTGCTATACTGGAACTACACTATCATTATCTCATATCTAACACCCAACTTGGATCATCCCCGGCTGTTAATACTTGACACTAGATCTTCTTGTTCTCAGGGCATTCGGAAAGGACACCGCATTTACGTAGACAACAATGAATAGACAACACTACCTTTTTGAAGAATACAGCTGGATCACACGAAAGCTTCTTGTTTTTACAGGTTAAATATATATTCAATCAAGAATCTGACGGTGTCCGTACTTCATTGTACTCACTCTCTACTCTTTAGGCCCCATCACAGCCGTTCTTCACGTTACTTCCAGCTGTGCAACTTAATTATTCTTTCCTTAGCTGTCACTCCAGACAAAAAAAGAAAAGAAAAAAACTTCTTAGAAACGAGTATATTCCTATCTTTTTTCTCGATTTAGTCCAAAAAATATTGATCGTCCGGCATGAAGAATTAGAAACCAGATACGTTTAATTCGGGCTAAAATAACAGTGTTTTCGTTACAATTTGATACAATTACACAAAATAAAGATAAAAATGAACTACAAATAGAGAAGGAAAAAAAAAACACAGAGGGAGGAATAAAGCGTTTTTTCCCTTTTCTCCCCAAAAAAAAAAAAAACCGTTTTTTTCCTTTTTTTTCAAATATTTTCTAATGAAAAAAGAAAAAAAAAATTAATTTACAGGTTTTCCATGATTATAACCGTAATATGATAAATACCATCTAACGAATTTCTTCAACCCTGTTTGCAAATCAGTGGTAGGTTTGTAATCAAATTCATTCATTGCCGAACTTATATTAGCATGAGTGAACGGTACATCACCATTACCTGGCATGTCGATAATATTCTTTTTTGCTTTCATTTTCAAATGCCTTTCAAGTATGGACACCAATGTCGGTACCGTAACGGGTGACGTGTTACCAAGATTAAAAATCCGGTATGGAGCCGGGCCCGTTTTTTTGCCACTACTTCCTGTACTTTTCCCTGATGTATCCAATGAACCCAAACAGCCTTTCACAATATCATCAATATAAGTGAAATCTCTAGCTAAATCAACTAGATTTTTCCCTCTGTAAACCGTTATGGGTTTCCCTTGGAGTATGTTCCTGGTGAATGAAAAATAAGCCATATCGGGTCTTCCCCATGGACCATAAACCGTGAAAAATCTCAACCCCGTAATTGATAGCCCATAAATATGATTATAGGTATGAGTAATTTCCTCACCAGCTTTCTTTGTTGCTGCGTATAAACTAGCAGGTTGATCCGTACGATCCGATTCAGAGAACGGTACTTTTTCATTTAACCCATACACAGAACTAGATGAAGCCCAGACAATAGAAGGCTGAGGATTTGCAGATTTGCAAGTCTCTAGCAGAGTAACTAAACCAGCAATGTTACTATGAATATAAGAATTAGGATTTTCCATTGCATACCTTACACCTGCTTGTGCTGCTAAATGCATAACATGAGTAAACGCAACGATATCGAATAGCTTCGCTAACAATTTCGCATCATTTATGTCTCCTTCAACGATGAAAATTCCATTTTTGCTCAGAAGATTCTTTCTTGATTTTTTAAGAGTTGGGTCATAATAATTATTGAAATTATCAATCCCCACAACTCCATCTCCTCTCTTTTTTAAAGAGAGAGAGACATGTGAGCCAACGAAACCAGCAGCACCGGTAACTAAAACAGACATTTTTCCACCACCATTTCTAATATCATCTGATCTTGAGATTTGTGCAGAATTTCTAACTTGTTTTTCCCATTGAATACCGCCCCACGAAGCAGAGAAATAACGACTTCCTGAATCTACAAAACTCTGGAAACTTAAATAAGAAGCTGTCAATGCTATTAAAAACAATGCCCACAGAAACATTGTACTGGTTGATGCGAAACATCTGTAGAATTGACGATTTATTGTATGAGTTCTTTCGATTTTCACTTTCCCTGGTGTGGATGGGAAAAGCTCATCTTCTAACGACCTCATAATTTGATGTTTATTTCTTTACGTGTTATCAATCTCTTCCTTTTGTGCGTGGAAATTGAGAGTTTTGATTCTAATGATGAAGAACAAGAGATACACAGATGCAGAGAGAAAATTGAGGGCTTTGAATTTTCCTTTTTTTTTTTTTTCTGCACCTGCTAAATCAAGGAATGTGAAGGTTGAGTTATATAAGGGTTGCCGACAATTTGTACGCGTGTGAGCGCGTTAACACCGTTAAGTCGATACATGACTGAACAGATAATAGCCAATTAAAATGTGTGTATAAATAAATACTCCCTCCGTCCCACATAAATTGAGCTAGTTCTATTTTGATTTTGTCCCACATAAATTGAGCTAGTTCTATTATATAGGTCATGTTTCTAATCTTATCATTTTTATTGATTATTGTTATGAAATCTTAGTATAATAAATATTAATAATTTCATAGTCATGTTTATACTCGTTGCGTAGGTGTTTTAAAATGCTTTTTAATGGTATAAAGTTTACAAAGATACATGCCATAATTTGAGAGATATGTCGTTTCTAAATTTTACTATCATAGTATTTATAAGGGTATAATTGGAAAAAACAGTAAAAAGCTAATCTCTCTCTTCCTTGCCTTAATAATTGTGCAAATCCCAACTAGCTCAATTTATGTGGGACGGAGGGAGTAGTTCTTTTTAAGTACGTACTTCGATTTAGTAATGGTTTCCTCAGCAGTCCTCGTATTATATTTGTAATCAGTATAAATCTCCTTTTCGGCACAATGAAGTGGCTCACCAGCTCGCTGCTTATGCCTTTCGGCACAATGTTCGCAATCAGTGGACATCTTCTCAACCCCCTACTTGCATAACTTCCTACCTTCAGAGGGAAGAAATAGCAGAATTTCTTGTTTAACCTGTTTGCTTGTTGTTTGTTTTTGTTCTCTGTGCTGGCTACTTTGCCATGCCAACAATCAAAAAGTATAAATCTCCTTTTCGGCGTACATACGCTACAAGTACACTATACAAAATCATAACATGCACAGAACTCCGAAAATACAAGCAAAAAGTTTATCGATCCAGGGGGTGCAATACGTAGTAAATTATGGTTGAGTAACTTGGCCAAAAACATTCATTTACCACCACTTTGATGAAGTGAACAATTACGGAATTATATGTCATGGACCTGATGGTACAGACAAAACTGATAAGGGATAATAGTAACCTAGTAACCTCTTGATTGTCACCAACCAAGTCTATCTGGTTCTACTGAAGAACACAGCCTTAGAGCAAGCTCTATTTAATTAGAATTCTCATTCCCCTCACTCCATAGCCATAAATATTGAGGTTTGAATTTCCACCCTAGGTAAGCCAGCCACGGAGTAGGAATACATGATATTACCGAACCCTCAAAAATATCCTTGTCCTCGAGGATAAGAAACCGAGTCACCCAACATCTTGCTAGCCTTATAGAATGAAGCTTTAACTTCCATTTCAGGTATTCCACCAACATAAACTTCAACAGTTCATCATCCAAGACCCTTGTAGCATTAGAGAATACATGCCGTAGCAGCTCCAGAATTTCAGAAATATCCTCCACTATGTATTCAAGCTGAGCTTTGTATGTTGATGCAATAACACAAGGGCAATCTTTTCTACAATACCAGAATTGTATAAGAAAAATACAACCATCAATATCAAGCCCAACAGTCAAATATAACCACTGAAGAACCATTTCAGTTAAGGCATAAGTGTTGTGCTCCCTATTCTCATAAGCATGCCATTCAGGTGGTTGTTCTTGCTTGGTGACCAGCCACTCTTAACTGCTCATATCCTCCCAGAATGCAGATCCATTATCTTCAAAACTCAATGTTGAGTAGGCACAAATACAAACACCACTTGTGACCTCAGTCTTGACTTTAGATGAGATGGACTGATGTCGCTTTGCCATACTCCAGAATCCAGGTGCAAGTTTTTTGAATTTCCACCTCAAGTATTCAACCAACATCAATTGCACAATCCGAATTTGAACAACTAAGAATATGAATTGAATTCCTCTTATCCCAGCAAAAAATTTTAACAAGATAAAACCACTCATTGGTTGATACACCAGGCACCATAATCGACAGTAGATCAAGGATTCATGTAGAACAAAAAATAAGAACAGACAACCATTCATGGCAGGGCTCATACGTACCTTCATAACAGTATATTTTAGGAGCCAGTACAAATCATCTTTTGCTGTGAATATAAAGGAGTCTTCTCCCATTGTACCAAACACTTGAGCATATTCATGACATTTATGAAAACAAACCACAGCTGTAGAATGTGCACAAATCAAGCTTGTTTTTCCTCTACTCTCTACGCCAGTTGAAAACAAGAAGAATGTCCAGCTGAAAAAGGTTGCCAAAAATATTTTTGGTATTTGAATTATGGCGAGAATGTGTTGTATGCTCAAATTCCTTGCAAGATTTTCTGTCCAGGTATAATCCATCTTTTCAGTTCCCAACAGACAAACTTGAGCTCTCCCAACTACAGCAATGTTGAGCACATCTGAAAATGCCACTGCTGCCAAGAATCCAGTGCTTGTAGAATTAACGGCATCAGAAAAATGGACTGGTCTATGTAGCTGCACAAGAATCTTACTACAAAACTTAATATTACTGGATACAATGAAAAAGACTAAGATAGAAACTGCAGGAATAATTGGACTTGCTGTAAACCATCTTATGATTTCTCCATTACCAGGATTGGCTACATGCTGGAAAATTCCTACATCACCCATACCAACAGTCCCTACTCTCCATAACCCAGTTGAAAATAACTTGAACTTCCACTTTAAGAAATCACCACATAATCTGTAACAACTATGGCTAACTATGAGCAGTGGAATAAACACCAACAGAAATTCCCACTTGTTCTGAAGGAACTGCAGCAAGGTCGTAGTAATCACCGACATATCAAGATACAGCTGACCACTATCCTTTGTTTCAGCAGACGTTAAGATATGCAAAATGAAGTCTTCTAACAAAAATTTCAGATGATTCCCACATTTCAAGACGAGACCATGAACAAATCTTTCACTCAAATCCTCCCTTACAATTGACCCATTGCAAACCATCACATAAGAAGTAACTATATCAACAAGCACCAATATCACTGACTTTGTATACCACCTTGTAAACATATATAACAAATTTGCGCTGAGTTTGTACTCCTTTCCTCGATCGAAGAAGAAACAAATATGAACAAAATGGAAGTGAAAAGAAGTATCACCACTCAATTTCTTCTTCACTCTATCAGGCAATTTAACAAATAGCTTCTGCTCCAAAAAAAAATTAGCACAATTTCCACAAATTTTAACAGGAAAATGTGCAGGTCTACAATATGATTGGTACCCATGATTGTAAACAAGCTCAATCACAAATTTCTCATTATGCTTATCAAACACCTTTTCTCTATCAATTACTCTACCAGTTAGAGAAAAACAAGCATAAGAATAATTTTCAGTAAGCAATTGATGTTTGCTATCTTTACTCACAAAACCCAGAACACTCCATTGAAGCCTTTTAACAAACATCGTACTATCATCAAAAATTTCGGCAGAATTAGCACACAAAAACCCAATCGATTTTTTAAATCTCGAATTAGATTCATACCCACAGCTAGGAATCAATGGAAGAATTCGTTTGCTAGAATAAATCGAAGACATCTCAGCACTCTTACCACGGTCAAATAACCTCCGATTATAATCAAATAGAAGAACAAAGCGATTCTTACCCATCGGTTTGTTGTTGACGATGAAAATCTCCTTAAATTTCTCTTGTTCTTCATGTTTCACAACTTCTTTTGACCAAAAACCCACTTCAATTTTTGAATCGCCATTTTCTTCAAAGAGAAATGAAGGAATAATTGAATCAGAATCGACAGAATAATCTTCTTCTTCTTCAAAGAAATATGGTGGAATAGATTCACATACAGGAAAGCTTTTCTTCACCTTGAAAGGAGGGGGAAGAGTAGGCGCATACCACTGAAGGTTCATGATTAAAGTCAGTTTTATATGTAATTTGTTCATGAGTTTCCTAAGATTGGTGAATTGAAGAAAGATTTCTGGCTGTTCTGGAGAATCTTCGTACTTCTTCTTCCAATAGCTATACTCACACCAGCGTCTATCTAGCTCTTCTGTAGCTATCTTTTCCAATTTCAGTATAGGTACCAATTTACCATTCAATTCTACCCATTGTTCTTCTTGTAAATTCTTTTCAATCTTGCAGAGTACGCACAAGATCTACTGGCTGATACCAATTGTCATGGACCCGAAGGTACAGACAAGACTGAATCAGTGATAACAATTAACCTCTTTGAATCCAAGGACCCAAAGCCTCTCTGGTTCCTAAAGGAACACAGCCTATATCGATAACTCGATACTTTGAGTAATTTCTCAATAATGTTTCTCAATACAAACCTGCTTTATATAGCCAGGTAAACCCCTACAACCCAATACACTAATTAGCCCCCAGGTGGATATAACCAACCTCCCCACTATTACTAACGACAACCCAAAATACATTACGGGCACTTCCCCCCTATACGGGGTACATGACATTATGATGAACGAAAACAAAAATAAAAGAGACGCAAGATGGCTTCTCTCATATTGACTGACAAAAGACTATCTCCAATACAACATGAACTACAACAACAATTAAATAGGATGATTTGATAGAATATGGCATTTCAAACAACAACATCAGTACAAGATAGTTCACAGAAACAATTGGAAAAAAAAACAGGTTACTTAACACATAAAATCAACATTAGTACCTACCTTAACAATGATAAAAATCTAATGAGAATTGGTTTGATTCTTACTGATTGTGCAGGAAAAGCAAGCGGGGCAAGAGGATTTGCCTTCCCTATCTCTCCACATCTTATTTGTAATGAAGAAGGAGCAAAAGCTGCATTCAATTGGGCGATGGACACTGATCTTAAAAGAATAGACTTTGAAGGAAGCTCTCAGAAAACTCTCCAATCTCTTATACAAATGATAGCTCAAGCTAAAGAGGAAAACTTTACCCGAAAAACCAAAAGCATCACCAACAGCAGAAAGATTAACAACCTTGAAGTTGGATCTATTAACATTTTGGATGATCTTTCGAATAAACTATCAACTCAATTAGCCTTCCACTGCTCGGAGATCAACATTAATCAAAATTGGAAGGAGGATTTAGTTAGTAATTTACTCTATGTTGTAGGAAAAATTAAAATTCCGCATTTATTTTCTGTCTGTAAGAACATCATTTTAGCTCCAGGTTTAGAGCATTCAGTTTTTGCCCAGATTTTATAGCTATGGCTGAGTCAGGGGCTGATTTTAGTCTGATTCCAACGAGTTCCGGTCTGAACCTACTAACGGATCTGGACATGGATCGGATTTGTGCCCGTTTGGATATCAACTAAACCAGGTTTGTTTCACCTTTTCTTATAAAAAAAAAAACAGAAATTGGGTCATTTGGACCCAACCACACCAAGCCCGGTCGTACAGGACGCCAAAACTTTGAAAGACCGATGACATGTCAACAACATTGTGACTAAATTATCCCTACGGTTTCTGAAACTGAAACCCAAATCTCTCGACCATATCGATCTCAAACAGCCAAACCACCAGTTTCATTCTAGTTTCTTCCTCCACCACCAAAACCAACGTCAGATCCACCATATCCACTACCCCAAACAACAACACCACCATATCCATCACCCCGAAAAGCAACACCACCATCGACCCCAAACAATAACACCACCATCGATTGAAAACAAGAAAGAGATGGGTTCTAATATGAGCCTTAAAACTATCAAGTTTCTTACCTACCCCTAATTTTGATTTCCGATTTTTGCTTTTCGTAATCCTAAAACGATAATGTGTTTCCACAAATTGGGTTTTCATCCTAGGGTTTTATGAATTAGGTTAAATTTGGTTAAATTGGGTTAGAGTTTTATGAATTAGATTAAATTGATTTTGATTTCTACCAATTTCGAATGCTTATCTGCTTTGAAGTTGTTCTTATGCACCCTAGTACAACTGGTAGAAATTTCTTCTTATGTATCCTAATACAATTTGTTGAAATTTGAGCATCTCTACCCAGAAATTTTGGCATTTTTGTACCTAGTACAACTGGTATAATTTGATTTTTGATGTTTATCAACTATTTTCTTATTCATCTATGAGCAAAACCTAGGTACAAGTGGTATAAACTATTTTATATAACCCAATTACAACTGGCTAATTTTGAATGCATTTTTTAGTGGGTGGATTTTGTCATTAGGTACAACTGGTGTTGATTACTGAAATTAAAATAAGAATAATAATATAGACACTAGAAGTACCCAGGTACAACTGGTGTCATTGCTTATTGTTTCCCGGTACAACTGGTGTTGCACACTGAAATTTAAATAAGATTAACAATTGAAACACTAGGAACAATTGGTATTATTGCTTATTATATCCCGGTAAAACTGGTGTTGCTTATTACTCTATTACTCTTCACAACGTCTGAAGAGTTATCTTAATTTTTGAGAATCAAACTGTGTCAGGTGATCATATAGAACATTTTTACTTTTCTCATATATCCTAGTAAGAATATAGCAAATGTTTTCTCTACTGCAAACTTGTGGACGTGTGGGTTGTACATTCTAAATATAGTTACGGGAGATATAAGATTAAAATGATCTTGTAATTAGTTTCAATTAGGGTCGAGACTGGTCACTTATCAATATGTAATTTCAGTATTTGAACTGACTGTGCGTGCATTTGTAAACCGATTACCAATAAAGTTGGGTGGCACAAGCAAGTTTAATGATCGATTTTTCCATAATTGTTAGATAAATGATTTGTTGTCTTCCCCAGATTTCATATCTGTAGTTGTTGTATAAAACAGTAAGCGATTTTCTTGTTTATGCATGGCTGCACGAATGTGCAAAGGGCAGGAAAGCCAGCCAGCAAAATGTTCATAGTTTTGTCGAAATGTGAAAGAAACGGAAATGAGGAGAATCAACAGTAGTATCTTTTCTTGGATTTCTTTTTTCATACCTTTTTTTACTTAATTGATTTCTTCTCTTAACATGGTTGCTACTTTGGTCAAGTTTCTAATGGATGAGGACTGCAAAAGTGACCTAAAGAAGTACGTGGAAGAGTTCCAGTTTTCAACCGCCAATGTATTAAATGATGCAGTAGTAAGGTAGCTACACTTTAGGTTATATTGATCACACAATGGGGGAATTGATATTGAAGTTTTGGGGGCTTTTAACCTATTGTTTTCAAGGTGTTTTGTGTTTTTCCTTTTTTTATAGTTCCAGTAATTTCTTTCCTTGTAGCACTTCATAGAAAGGCCACTCCAAAAGTGCTCCAGTATCTCGGATGCCTCTCATCGTTATAGTGGATGCCAACCATGGTCTTAAGGACATCCCTGTCTGACAGGTATTTTTGTGAAGTAGGTTTATAAGCTAATCATTGTGTAGCTTGGTTTCATATCTTAACTCGTCCGACCAAATCGTGCAGCCATTTCAGTTGGAGCTCCATTTTTAATAAAGAAAACATGGTTCTTCACTATCTTGTAAGTCTTTTTTTTTTTTTTTGATACGAAGAGGATTTTATTTCATGTTTAAGCACCAACTGGTGATAAAGACATAGGAATAAAACTGGGAGGTATGCCATCCCATACTAGAGTTACTTTATTCTTCCTTGCGTGCTTTGCTAGTTTATCCGCGCAGGGATTTACGACTCGATTGACATAGTTAAAAGTAGACGTACTAAGCTTCGACAAACTAAAGGTAATGTCTTCAACAATGCCTCTGTATTGCCAAGCCACAGAGAGATGATTTCCAGCTATTGCCTTCACTACACGCTCTGCGTCTGACTCGAAAATGACTCTACTGTATCCTTCCTTGAGTGCCCAACGAAATGCCTTCTCAACCGCCAAACATTCCACCTCTTCAGCCTCTATTGCATTTGGGATGAAGATGCATCTCGACTTGATGTGGTTACCTGCAAAATCCCTTGCTATTAGCCCAATGCCACCAATATTAGATTTTGTAATAAAAGAAGCATCACAATTAATTTTCACAGATCCAAAGCTAGGTGCAGTCCAAACTGCTATAGGTTTGTTCTGAATGTTATTAGCCTCATGCAGTGCTATTTTCCGACTTCTGGCTGTATCTGCATTTCCTAAGAAGGTGTTAATATTTCTTAACAAAGAGTCAGGGTCAGTGGTCTTGTTATCAAACACCATTGAGCATCGTTCTTTCCAAATCAACCAAGCCACTGTAGCCAGTTTACCCTTAACAAAATCCTCAAGCTCATCATCTTCCAACCACTCAATTACCCATTCCTTTAAAGAATTCCAGCTCCCGTTTGAAGTTCTGAGGCCGAGAGATTTAAACCAGATAGACCTTGCAATCGGGCAGTCCAACACTATATGCTTAGCAGTTTCAAGGTGATGCTTGCATCTCTGGCAACTTAAATCCTCCACGTAAATATGCCTGATGTTCCTCTCTTTGCTAGCTAGAATGTCCTTAACAGATTTCCATAGAAACAGTTTTATTCTTGGTATAACATCGAGACTCCAGATTTTCCTCCAAAGATTATTAGGATCACTGAAGTAGTTATCATCCTTATGATATTTGATGTTGTAGAGAGTGCGGTATGCAGACTTCACCGTAAAAACTCCATTCCTTGTCTTTGTCCACACTAGTTTATCTTCACTGTGTTCAGGAATCCTCATTGCAAGAATTCTATTTGTTGTTTTGTCATCAAATAGATGTCTGACAATATCCTGTTTCCATCTGTGAGTAGTCTTGTCTATCAAGTCAGAAACATAATGATACTTATAGACTTCAGTAGCAGTATGGCTAGGAAGAGGTGGAAGATTCATACCAATAACCCAGTTATCTCTCCATATCCCAATTTTTTATCCATCGCCTAACGACCAGAAGCTATACTTACGAATGAAGTTAAGCTCGCCGCTAATACTTTTCCATGACCAGGTTGAGTCTTCCTTTGGATCAGCATGTAATGGTTTTGTGTCAGAGAAGTATTTTGCCTTCAGAGAGGATGACCACAAACTGTTACTGGTAGTGCACAACCTCCATGCGTTTTTTGCCAGCAAAGCACGGTTGAAACAGCTCATGTCCTTGATATTTAATCCACCATCTTCATAGGTTCTGCACATTTTCTCCCAAGAAGTATATATCAGGCCTTTGTTTGGAGGTTTGTTCCACCAGTAGCGTAGTTGCAGGGAGTTAATCTTTTTTACAGTCTCCACCGGCATTTTGAAGTTACTCATTTGATGAAGAGGAATAGAGCTCAGGACATGCTTCACCATCACTGTTCTGCCTGCTTGAGCCATGTCTTTGCCCCTCCATATAGCCAGTCTTTTCTCCATGTTATCCGGTAGGCTTTTGAATGATACTTTCTTCTTCTTTTTGAGAAATAGGGGGATACCCAAATACCTTTCATTCTCGTCCATTCTTTTGACACCCAAACTGTTGATGATATTGTTGCATGTTGTAGCATTTACGTTCTTGCTAAAACTCACACCACTTTTTTGGTAATTAATCAATTGACCTGAGCAACTACTAAAGTCTTCCAGGATCTGTTGCAGATTTGCTATATTCTCATGATTAGCTTTGATGAACATTAAGCAGTCATCTGCGAATAGCAGATGACTTATCTGGGGGGCATTTCTCGCAATACTTACTCCCTGTATCTGTTTACTTTGTTCAGCAGCAGTTAAAGCTCTTGATAGAGCCTCCATTGCAATGATAAAGAGATATGGAGAGATCGGATCACCCTGCCTTATCCCCCTAGTAGGGTGATAGGATGGGCAGTCTGCTTCATTTAGAATGACTGAGATTTGGGTGGTGCTGATGCACTGGAAGACAAGATCACACCATGCTTCTGAGAAACCCATTTGCTTCACGACATCCATGATAAAACCCCATTCAAGCCTGTCGAAGGCTTTGCTCATGTCAAGCTTCAGCGCCAAATAACCTGCACCATTAACATTAGTTGTTCTCTTTAACTTATGTATGATTTCGTGTGCGAGAGAAATATTATCGAAAATTACCCTCCCTTGAACATAAGCTGACTGGAATGGTGAGATTACTTTGTTCAGAACTAACTTGAGTCTTCTTGCCATCAATTTGGAAATAATCTTATACGACGTATTGCATAGAGCAATTGGTCGATAATCTGCCGCCTTTGAAGGAACCTTAACTTTAGGAATTAGTCTGAGCCTTGTGTGATTCATCTTCTTGTTTAGGAATCCTGTAGAAAAGAAGGTTTGTACATAGCCCACAACGTCAACCTTCACTATTTCCCACTGCGGTTGGTAGAAGCCAGGAGGGAAGCCATCTATCCCTTGTGCCTTCCATGGTTCCATGCTCTTTAGTGTTTCAAGGATCTCTTGTTCAGATGGAATTGCTGTCAGCATAGTGTTTACTTCATTAGTGATGACTGAAGGAATATGACTTAAGAACTCTGCATTATGTTGAGGCTGAGAGGTAGTGCTGACTTCTTTAAAGTGATTTGACAGAAGGGTTTGTAAGCTGTCTCTGTCAGTACACCATGAGCCATCTGCAGCTTGAAGAGAGTCAATCCGATTACGAGCTCGCCTTCTATTGGCATTGACGTGATGTGCCTTCGTGTTTTTATCAGCATCATTGTATATATAATCATTGGCTTTCTGTCTCCAGAAGTCATGATTAATATTCCTCCATTGCTCCAGTTCACTTTCAATTTTTTGGATTTCTGATGTATAATTAGCTGCATCACCCTTTTGTTGGATTTGTTCTAGCTGTCCATACAAGTTCTGGATATTCTCATTTATGTTGCCAAATGTCTTCTTGTTCCAATCTGCTAGGAATTTCCTAGTAATACCCAATCTACCATCAAACTGATGTGCCACTGAGCCTGTAAAGTTAGTTTGCCAAGCTGCAAGGATTTGATCTTTACAAGTTGGATTATAAAGCCAGCAACCAAAGAATTTCCAATTTCTATAAGGGATATGCACTTGGTTATACAGGTTTAACATTATTGGAGCATGATCTGAACCTAGTTGAGCTAAATGCAATAGATGCGAGTCTGGGAATGCAATAGACCAGTCGTTATTGACACACGCTCTATCTAAACGACTCTTTATTCTGCCGGTACCATGCTTATTGCTCGACCAAGTGAAAGGTTTTCCTCTATAGCCTAAGTCAGCTAAACCACATTGCTGAATGATTTGTATAACGGACGCAGACTTTGAGCTAGATGAGGAAGAGCTGGTATTACGTTCATCTAGATTGAAAGTAAAATTTAGGTCACCTATTAATACCCACGGTTGATTAATGGCTTCACCTAACTCGCTAATAAAGTTCCATAAGTCTTTCTTTTCCTGTGGGTGATCTGTGCCATACACACAAGATAGCAGCCATTCAGGCTTGGATGGATCATGTCTAACTAATGCATGTATCATGTTTTTGGACTTATGCATTACCTGGAGCTCGAATCCATCTTTCCAAAGTAAGAGAAGACCTCCCTTACGACCAATTGAGGGTACAAAGGTTTTATTTGGAAGTTGAAGATTTTTAGCTAGCTTAAGGACCTTATCAGATTCAATCTTAGTCTCTGAGAGAAAAATAATGTCGGGATTATGCTTATTGTACAGATATAGCAAATGATCCCTAGTTGCCTTGGCATTGAAGCCTTGACAATTCCATGCTATTACTTTCATAACTGTATGGTAATAAGAGTTGGGATATTTACTGAGGGGATGATTAATAGTGCAAGTACTTTGAATCCTAGTGCAATGATTAGGCTATGAATGCAGTATATTCAAGATAGGTGTGATTATGGATGAGGTATGAAATAAATGCACTGACACGTAAATTTTATGCAGTTTATGGGTATGCAAGACAGTAAATAGGTAATGATGACAAGAGATTAATGAAAGATAAACGGGAAAGTTTGAAGTCAGAATATTTAGGAAACTGAGAGAGTCTAGATTATAAACCTGTTCTCCCTCCTGCTTGCTAGTTGCTCCTCCCTTTTTGAAA
>JAJJMA010341051.1:0-10054 GCA_023529015.1 Papaver nudicaule
TCTGTCACTCCATACTCTGTCATCACCCATACATCAGTACGACATGCAGGATAAGTACCAACTAGGCAAAGGCATCCTTTCAACACACTCAACTCTTTCGCCAAATCGTAATCAAAATCTGTTGGTAAAGGCAGTTCCTTGAATTTCTCGTCGTTAAGGCAGAAAGAGTCTACGGCGCGGCCTACCTGGCCTTGCCCGGGCTCCCACTGAAGGCATCCATCAAGGTAGATACCAGGTTGTTCGTACAATGGAAAATCAAAAGGGACGTCTCCGACGCGTTTCCATGAATTTGTACCTAATGCGAACACCTGTGCTTCAGTATCGTATGTTTCCGGCTCAAACAGTATTCTAACCAGCTTGTAATCATCACTCGCACAATCGTAACCAAACCCATATGATTCACTCAAGAGCGGAGCATATCCGGTTGAAAAGAAACCAAGTGAAGGTGGTGGTGGTGGTGGTGGTATTCTCTTGTACTCAGTAGTAGATGGGTTCCAAAGACATAAACAGTCGTCCCCATATCCGTTGCTACTGATACCCAGGCACACCAGACCATTACACGAACCCCAAATACGAACGCCTCCGGTCGTACCGGATTTGAATGGATGGTCGACCTCTAATACAGCATCTTTAATCTTACAGGACGACGATGATGCATCAAAATAGTCTACTGAGTATATTTGGTTGTTTCCTCCAGTTAGCATGATATTCAAGTAGTTGTTCTTGACAGCATTGTGAAGGTGTAGCTTGACGAACGCTTCGTCTCGATCAAGATCACTAAACGAGGAAAGGAAAGTTTTGCAAACGGACCTGAATCGGATGATGTATTTCACTGGCAACCTCGAGAGTATCTCCATAGCGATCATCTCCTTAGGCAGAGAAAGAAGAATGTTTGTCGTCGACATCGATGCGCTCGCCTCAATTCTCTGTAATAAGAAGAACTCCCAGAGCTATATAGTTATCAGGAACCTTGTATGTTCCCTCGTATTTATAGCCCTGCCATTCGAATCCTGTTGGAACTCTGATTTGTGTTTCCTTTTTGGACTCGGAATCTGTAGAATAGCCATCTCTAGATGGTGACTATGGCAGGCAAAAGTCAAATTTCTTGGGTGGCTGGCATTCTAGTGGCTGACATTCTGGTTCGGAATGGGCAGTTGAAAGTGGCTGTGCATCAGCCAAGATAACAGCTGATTGTAAGCTGAAATTCAAGCTATCACCAGTAGTGGAAATATCCTCTGTGTGACTAATAGCTGGATAACCCTTCAAAAGTTACTTTTCGACTTCTGGAAGCAAAAAAGAAAAGTGATTCAGGGGCTTCGAAAAAAACTGAAGCCCCTGGATCCCAGTTTCCCCGAAGTAATTTGGCTCTCCCCCTATGTATTTTTTTTAATACCAAAACTACCCTTTTATGTTTTGTTAATCGGTGATTAACCAAATTGATAATCAGTGATTAACCAAAAGTATGATTAACAAACTTAAAAAAAAAACTTAAACAAAAACTGAAAATCAGTGAGAAGAAGAAGAAGAGAGAAAAAAAAAACCTAACTTTTTTTCTAAAAAACCCAAACTCGATTCACTCAACCAAAATGAGTGAATCAAGCGTCGAAATGGAGCTAGAAGTATCTCCTTCCATTGAGGCTAACTTCATTGAAAAACTAGGTCGCATTCACTCCATGAAAATCAAAATTCGTGAACCAGAAGTACTTACGGCTGACATCTGAAGAACAGCTAGCCGTAAGTTAGCCTGCCATTAAAGCTTCAGATGCAAGACGTAAGTCCATCTTAGTGGCCGTAACTTACTTACGGCTAATACCGATACTTGGATTACCAGCCGTAAGTTCCTTTATACCAAAATTTTTGTATCGCAAGATTACCAGCCGTAAGTAGAAGTTAACAGCCGTAAGTTTATTTACGGCTGAACTTGTATTTGGCTTAGTAGCCGTAACTTTACTTACGTCTGGAAAGGTGTAGCCGTAACTTGACTTACGGCTGGTACCAGGGTATTTTCAGTAGCCGTAACTACTCCTGTAACTATAAAACAATGCTAATTTTTAACATACATAGATGCCTTACACCTATCAAACCCAAGTCATAACATAAGTAAACACCCAAGTTTCCATAACAAAACCACACATTCATCCATAAACAAAAGCATACCTAATATCCAAACAAGCTAAAATTAATTCCAGATTCATAACATAAGTTTTTCACTCATAATGGGCATAAGTTTTTCACTTATGAGCATGTTTTTTGCATTTTCCAGCAACACCTTTTGCTCCAGCTCTACCCCCACGAGTGCGAGGACCATCACCACGACTAACTCTTGGTTCACCAATGTGAGGACCACCACCTCGAGTTCGACGTTGTTCAATAACCTCCTCTTCATCAATATATTCTTCTTCATCTGATACTGGAGGAGGCTGCCGAGAAGATGAGGATTCACGCGGCCTCTTGGTACCTCTCTCGAAGCCTTCAAAAAGCGCATCTCCTTGGGGTCCAAGGTCATGAATTCCTTGGATTTGGTTCTTGAGAACTTCCTGTTTACTTACACTCAAAGATTTGCCACTGGAGATGTGGGCGCACATGCTCGTTACCAACATTTGCACTCGTTTTTGCTGCAAATAACATAAGTAGGATTAGTTTAAGACCAATGAATCATAACTATGATCATGAATTTATAGTGTGCTTACCCCAATTTTGGCCATTTTAGCCAACAACTCCAACGATTTCTTCCCCTTCCCTTCAACGGCCTTCTTGAGTTTGGCTTTCTCTTGTTCGATGATGCGGATTGCTTCCGGATCGTGGTTGATCACATAAGGATGACCCCACTTGTAGAACCATGGCAAATAATCTGGGGTGGCCTCTTTTGTGCCCAATGCAGGGTTCAACTGGACTCTAGGGATCTTGTATTGTGGTTGATGACGATTGTTCCATACGTCCGTTGATGGAGTTGGAGAATAGACCATCTTGATGTAGCTGTTTTCAATTTTTGTACCATCCTCTTTTTTTTGCAATTTGAAGTTCTCATGACGAACAACAGTCTGAACAAAACCAATTTGACGGAGACATCGCCTAGGATTGGTCATGACAAACCCATGAGGATGATAGATAGGCCCATTATAGTCAGCAAGTGGTGAAAGCTCACGCTTGTCATCCCCCGTTTCCGGGTCTATACGCATGTATGGATCAAACATCACTTGGGATGCATCTAAGTCGTCTAATTGTTCCCTCAACCACTCTATCTTCTGATGCTTCTTTCTTAGTTGGTTTTGTTCGAAAGGATACTTCATACCTGTTGGGCGATCGTCATTAGGATCTTCATCCTCATCATCCTCATCGTCCTCATCATCCCCATCAACCTCAGGAACCTTGTCCAGCTTCCAGTGTCGGTTCAATCTTGGGCGTATCTTAAGTGTTGAAAAATGGTCATAAAACCATGACTGAAATTGAAAACATAACGTTGGGTTACAAATCAAATCAAGACAAAACATATTACAATAAAATGAAGATGGGAAATTACCTGTAAAATACCAATATTTCCAGCAATGTTGCTAGCACCCGCCCTCGAGGCCTTTCTAAGACTGTCTAAAAGGAAGGCAAGGGTTGCCGAACCCCACGAATAGTCGTGGGTGCCCTCAATGGTCCTCAAAAACTGAAGGTAGCCAATATTCACCCGGTTTCCACTCTGGTCGGGGAAGAAAATGGTACCAAGTTGGTGCAACAAGAAAGCTGTGGCCACCTGCTTAGCCCTCTCATCAGAAAGTTCCTTCTTGAGTGTACCCCCAAACTCAGGCCTCAACCTATCAAGCTTTACCTTTCGAACCAACTGTTTGTTTGCGGTTTTTCTTAGGTCTTCCTCAGTCTGGGATGAAGCAATCCAGAATTCCTCATCACATTTGTCTTTGTTCCACCCAAGAGTGGTGAAACATAGGTCATACAGTTGTGGCCAAGCCATCCTTTCAGTGTACCCTTCGCGAACCGCTTTGCCTTCACTTTGGAGGCCGGCAATGGACCACATATCGTCCAAGATGAGAGTCATCTCGCCGAATCCAAAATGAAAGGTGTCGGTTTCAGGACAGTATCTCTCTCTCAAAGCGGCAGTGACAATACTATCATGGACAACCTGAGAATTCTGAATGCCAGGCCACAATGCTGAAGCCTGAACCAGAGCCTTAACCTTTGGTGATTCTTCATCAATGGACCAAACCCCGGCCTTTTGGTGCTTCAAAAGCTGAACTGCATCTTTATGATCCTAAAATACAAAACGTTTAAATTTTAGATTTTGAAAGTAAGATTATAGTAAAGTGGGAAAAGTATTGATTCATACCGCTTGCTTACAAACTTGTGCGGCCCACGAATGCTCGTAACCAATTAACACACTTGGATCCTCCGCCTCACCCCAAAGTCTTCCGTCTTCCTTTGGTGGTAAAAACCCGTCCTTTGGAATGTTTTGGTGTCTAGGTCCAGCTTTCTTTCTCTCCTTCCTTTCGATTGGTGGCTGTTGAGATGAGCTAGCTTGTGCTACATGTTGAGACGAGCTTGCCTGTTCTTGATGTTGAGATGAGCTAGTTTGTGCTACATGTTGAGACGAGCTTGCCTGTTCTTGATGTTGAGACGGGCTAGCTTGTGCTACAGCATCATCAATTGGAGCAACATCCTCCAAATTTTGTTCACCGCTCCCACTTCCTCCCTCACCTACCCCTACCCTTGCACCTCTGTTGCCGGCGTGCAAATTAACACCCCCACGAGCTGGGGGGGAAGCAACAGGGGTCAGGTCATTAGCTCCCTTTTTCTTCCGCCTGTGGTAAACATTTGGTGAACAACGACTGTTTGAAACAATAGAACCATGGAAATAAATTACTACTTACGGCTACATAGGGGTTGAAGAAGCAAAACGTAACTAACCTACGGCTACAAATGCCCCTATCGAAAGTCGACGTAAGTTACTTACGGCTGAAAGTTATAAGCAATTAGTAGCCGTAACTAGTTGACATTTGGTATCCAAAAGTTACAGGAGTACTTACGGCTGCTAAGGCAAAAACTTTTGGGGCCGTAACTATACTTACGGCTACTAATTACCACTTACGGCTACTAACTCTGCGATACAACTTTGGTTTCACTAAAGGAACTTACGGCTACAAAAGTGAAAACCTAAGTAGCCGTAACTAACACTGTAACCGCGATTTTGCCCTAGTTACATTTCGAAAAATAAATCTAAGAAATAAAAACTGAAATTGGAGAGATGGGTATTCAATTCTTACCTGTGGGAGACCATTTCGGGGTTGGATTGAATTATTTGTGGCGGTTGGAGTGGATTTGGTAATAGTTCCGGTGGGTTTTCGGAGAAAACCGCTCTCGGACGAGTGGGTTGTTCTTCCCCCTCCTTTGGTTTTGAGTTCTTCGTCATGCTTTTATAGAATTTAATCGCCGATGAAAGTTTTCGTAATCGCCAATTAAGCGAGACGAGGAAATAGAAGAGAAGAAGAGAAAAAGAGAAAGGAGGCGTAGAAGAAGAAGAAGAAAGAAGAAGAAGAGAAAAGAAAGAGAAGCCCCTTTCTTTGGCTTTTTATTTTGTGTTTTTATTGCACACGTGTGGTCCGCACATGTGGCCAATTGGGGTGCAAAAAGAGAGCATGGGTTGTTTCTGCGGGTGTAAATAGTAAATACAACATAACTACTAATTTTAAAATATAGATGATACAACTACTAATATTCAACCATTAAAACACATAATTGGTTCACCCATAGATGTTTAGGTTTACACATAACATAAAAGAAGAACCGTACTCAACACATAATGAAAATCAACTAACATTTCCAGTTCCAAACCATGTTCGGCTGCGGATTAGTTCAAAGCTCGGTCCGCCATTCGCCTCGACAAGTGGACGAAGACGTTCTACAGCAACACAAATTCTATTGCGACAAGGAACGTCGTCCACCTCACCAACTCTCTTGCGTCGAAGATTACGGATTGGTCGCTCATTAAGGTCACAAGTGCAAGGGATATAGCTGGGGCCAGGATCAGGGTCATCACCCAATAGTGGTAGAATATTACGAATTGGTGATCTTATGGCAGGAAGATACTCCCTTTCTGCACCTTCTTGTGGAAGTTCCTCAATAACTTGGCTAGTTTCATTTGGTTCAATCACAACACTGGATTCAGGAATCTGTACTTGCATTATTTCAGTTGGTGCAGCCACGGCACTTGAGTCTGGTTCTCTGAAGCGCAAAATATGGCAGAGAAATGTGAGAAAATTGGTTGTCAGTGTAACTTACGGCTACTAATCCAAATAGATAAGCAGCCGTAAATAAACCTACGGCTGCTAATTCAAATAGATATGCAGCCGTAACTATACTTACGGCTGATAAGGTTGCACTTACGGCCTGTAACCTTGCGACAAAAAAATTTTGGTTTACAGAAACTTACGGCTAGTAAATAAAGTATCGAAATGAGACGTAACTAACTTACGGCTAGTAAATTGAACTTACGGCTTGGATCTGGAGCTTTAATGGCTTACCTAACAAACTACTTACGGCTAGCTGTTCTTCAGATGCGAGACGTAAGTAGGACTTACGGCTCTAATAGCCAGCCGTAAGTAGTTCTGAAACTCGTTTTTTGATTTTCATGGAGTGAATCTTACCTAGTTTTAGCACCAAAATCAATAACAAAAGAGTGGGTTTGGATGCTTACCTTTGCTGCTCTATTGTTGCATCAGTTTTGGTTCCATCCATGATCAAAAACTCGAAAATGAGAAAATGTGGAGAGGAAATGGGGAAGAAAAGAGAGGTAAGAGAGGAGAAGAGGGGAGAAATTTTGATGTTTTGATTGTTAGGTTTTGATTTTTTTTGTGTGGGATATAACTATTTATGTTTGTAATTAGGGTGGGGTAAATTTGGGTAAAAATTAGTATAAATTAGTATAAGGTTAACTTAGTCATTTCACGTTTTTTTTACACCCCCTTATAATTCGTGGGGACATTTGAAGTAAATAGTGCAGGGGCTTCAAAAAATTTCAAAAAACTGAAGCCCCTGAATCACTTATCTATCGCAAAAAAAGTCGGAAGTTATTTGGCGATACAATTTCAGAATGACTTCTAAAAGCAGAAACGTTAACTTTTTCTAACTTTTTCTAAAGCAAAAATCTTTTTTGCTTCTGACTTCTGGAATTGACTTCATATTTTGGAGAAGCAGAAGTCAAAAGTGCTTCTGTATCCAAACAGGCTAATAGATTAGCCTGTTTGGATAACACTTCAGAAGTTACTTTTCCACTTCTGGAAGCAAAAAAGTCAGAAGGTAGTTCTACAGTGCTTCTGTATCCAAAAAAACAATAAGGCAAGGTGGAGCTATTTCTTTCTGCACTAACATCACCTTCATAGACTTGACCACATTAGTTTTATCTCAGGCCCAATTTTCTTCCTGGAATTGAGTCATTGAATGGGCTGTTGTGTTATTTATGAATTTTCCTGAGTGAACCTGATGGTGGTTCTTGTGCCTCCTCTTGTTTATCTTCCAACTGTTCCCTTAGGAACCATAAATTCATCCATCTTTCTGGCTTGATTTTGTAAACCAGATGAATATCTAATTACCCAGTTCACAGATTACAGAGCTAGTGTTTGCCCATATTCGAGTCAAGTGTCCGGCTGCAGCTGCATAAAAGAACTCACTTTGTCCTGTGTTTCGAACCAACTTAAAAACAAGAGTAAGAGAAAACCAACGTACAAGTCGCAGCATGGTATATAACATACACTAAAAATCATGGTCGAAGGCTCATTCGAAGTAAAATTCATAGAGAGGACATATAAATACATTTCTACTTCCGTCATAACGTTGTTCGGCAATTATAGACCATCATCTCAAACAACAATCTTTCAAATTCTAAAACATTAACAGATTAACAGAGCATTGTACAACAAAAGCTTCTAAGAAAAACCGAGTCAAGACATAGAACAACACACCTAGCAAAATCGACACAGGAAGAGCTGGTAATGCCTTCCGATAAAGCGCCAGAAGCATCAGAGTGACACCAAGACCGGCTATGATAGCGAGGTAACAAGCGTAGACTGTCATGAAGTCGTACATTGCCGCTCGACCAACCAACACACTGTAGAAGATAAAATCACCGAGTCCCAGCTTAATTGCACCAGATGAACCCAAACCAATACCCTCAAACGGTGTACTTTCAGTTGCGACATCCTCTCCTTGTCCATTCCTCTGCAAACTACTTCTCTCAAATCGTCTATCAATCAAAGGCGCCACTAGCTCATTTGTTCCTTCAGAAACCGCAGCCTCGTCAGGTATAACCAACCTTGTCTCCAGTTGATTAACTGTATCAGAACTAGGCCGAGAACCCGTATTCAATACGGCATTATTAGAACTCTCATCCGAAGTAGAACCAACTTCCCTACTTCCTCCAGCAGCAGACGAATCCCCAGTTTCTTTCCACAACCTTCTAGGCGCTCTCGCACCCTGCCTACCCACAGACTCATTCCGGGTTATCACCGGCCGTGCTTCGTAAACCAACGCAGGTATATCTTCATCCCTCGAAATCGCAAGTTCTAACAAAAGCCTCAACGGTCCACCGGGCAACAAAACAGCAGCAAGATCATACAAAGACATAGCAACCAAAAGTGCCCAAGTAGTCCATTCGGGTAACTTCGTAAACCAGTAAGCAACAAACATCCGAATAACCACTAAATACCCTTGCGTAACCAAAATAGCCATGTTTGACATGAAAACAGCCATAACCCCAACCACAGAGAAATTAAACAACACAAATAAAAATGTGATTTCATCAATAGGGATTCTAAATTTCTGAACCAGCATTATTGTAATATCACCACCCATGAACCCTAAAACCATGAATGCTGAAAAACCCATGTAGTATTTCAAAAATTTAGTGCATCTAAAGTAGAACATTAGAACTAATAAGAAAGTAGCAATAGTAATCATAGCTACAAATACAAGTGAATTCAAAAGAGCACCTTTGAATTTATCCCAATCTGAATCTGAAGTTTCTTCATTGTATGCTATGGTTGCTATGGATGAAATTGATGATGATTGTGAATCAGTATCAAGGATTTTGACAAGAAGAACAACTAAGAACATACAGGTTGATACTGGGGTTATGATTCGTATCATCTCTTCTCCTATGGTTTCAAGTATGCTTGACCCTTTGCGATTTTCATCCATTTTTTTCGATTGGGGATTTCAATTGATGAAAATGAGGGTTTTTTATTCTGGGTTTTGTTTTCAGATTAGGAACCAGAAAGAAAGAAGAAATCTTTGAAAGGAAGTTGGATGAATGGGACTTATCTGGGTCTGCGGTTAGGGTGTTTGGCAACAACTTTGTTTATAAAGTTATTTTTTCGGTGAAGTGGAAAAACTAGAAGTTAGTTTGGAAACACAGTTTAGAATGACTTTTAGAAGCAAAAATATGAACTTTCTTCGAAGGAAAATATCTTTGCATTAACTTCTATTTTTGATTGCCAAACAGGCTATATGGGCTCTATATTTCAACCCAATACTTTTGACTCCAAACTGTAAATTTGGATATTTTTTTATTTTATTTTTTGTACCAAACCAACCAATTCAGGTAGACCGAAAGATTATTTACATGGAGGCTTTCAAGAGCAAGTACATCAAATAACAAAAAACTCAAAATACGGTAACAAAGAAAGATATCAGAAGCAGATAAACCGAGAAAAGAAAGATCGAGGTACCGCGAAAATCGTTCAAAACTCTTCTTTGAAGGTGTTGATGGTGATTTTTTGAACGAAAGTTAAAAGAATAATTTTAACATAAAAATATTCCCGGAGAAGCATTCACAAGAATTCAACTAGGCGAAGTGGTTGCAACAACTTTTCAAGGAAAGGTAAATTAGAAGACTGTTTGCCCTGTCAACCCTGTTCGGACCGATATTTCAGAAGGCCAATTCCGGAATAAGTACATTCGGTGAGTTAGAAAACTTACTTAGTACTTTCTTGTCATAACATCAACTCGATTTTCTGCTCCGGTGTTTTTGCCTTCAAATTGTTCCCAAATTTGAAAATTTTAT
>JAJJMA010341067.1:0-18263 GCA_023529015.1 Papaver nudicaule
ATGGCAATGGCAAATAAACTACTTGGCTAACTTAGAGATTTATTGTACTGTACCACTGTTTCATATTGGGCTTGGGACTTAATAGGTTTGATGAAGAAACTTGCTTTGAGCCCTTGAGATAGTATGCAAGCCCTTGTTTTGTCACTCCCCCTAGTAATTTTTGAGACCCCTTTAGTTTTCCAACTTTTTTAAATACTAAACTACCCCTCACATGATTAGTGTTAATAATAAGATTAGAGTTAATAATAAGATTAGAGTTAAGTATATAATTAAAGTTTTAGATAATTTTGGTGAGAGAAAATCAGATTTTTGAGAGGATTTTTTTGTTGGAGAGGGAAGAAAAAGAGGGGAAAAAAAAGAAAAAATTTGATTTTTTGGTGTGATTCTTGTTTTGTTTGTGTGTTTTGTGAAATGTTTGGGGGGGATAACATTGATGAACCTCATCGTAACAAACATACGATGATCGTTGCGAGAAATCCGGTTATGGGAGAATCTTCATCGTCACGAAACGTTTTACCGGAAACTCAAGAAAACAACGATTTCGATGATTTTTTTGTCCCAAATCCTGAAGATGAGCACTTATATGATGAACCCATTGCTTCAAATACACAGGTATACTTCAAAATCATGTTTTATGGCCGAAATCGAGCTAAAGGTGAGACTTTTATGTCTCACCAGCGCCATATTCGGCCCCTATTATGGAAGCCGAATGTTCAAGACGAAGAACAGTTCGGCTGCCATAATAGGGGCCGAATGTTGTTTTTTCGAAATATATTCACACATTCGGCCTCTAAACTTTAGCAGCCGAATCAGAATTCGGCTGCTAACTTAAGTACTAATAGAAGCCGAATGTAGGCAGCTGAAAAGAACTTGAATTCTTATTTTACAGCGTCACATTCGGCTGGTAAAAGCTCTCATGATAGGGGCCGAATGCTTATTCGGCTTGTAAATTTTAACAGCCGAATGTACATTCGGCTTCTAACATGAGTTATCGTGCCAGCCGAATCTTAATTCGGCTGGCACTATTAGCCAAAATAAAGGCCGAATGTGGATTCGGCTACTAACAAATGAAGGCCGAATGTTGCATGCTTACATGTGTTTCTCTCTTGTAGGTTGTTCCGGGTGGTATTGAAACAATCGCCGAAGATGTGGATCCCTTACAAACCATTCACGAAGATACTAGAGATCATTATCTACCTTTTCTCGGCTTGGTAGGTTTTTTTTACCTCGCTCTTCTCTTTTAGTCAACCCCATTGTATTTCAAATTCTTAGTTGTTTCGATTTGATTATGTAGACTTGGAAAAATAGAGACGAATGCCGAGATTGGATCGTAGAACATGCAAAGAGAATAATGGGCGTGCTCGTAAAAGGTAGGGAAAGCTATGAACGGAGGTTAGTGATGGTTTGTGAGAGGAGTGGGGTAAGCACCTTGGTGAGAAGACACACGAAGAAACAAGTTAGAAAGCCCGGGAAGACGGATAAAAGGTACAAGACAATGACAAGGAAAGCGAATTGCCCTTTCAAGGTAGTTTTTAACTGCAACCGTACCGAAGAATTGTGGCATATGAATCCAAACATGGATTGTCGTCATAATCACGAACGTCCACATGACCTTCACGGACACTACAAAGTCGGAGCATTGAAACCAAATGAGTACAAGGAAATCGAGACGTTGTCGGAATTACGTGTCCCTCCCATAAAAATACTAGGGAAGTTGAAAAAGGATAACCCGGAGAACAAGAGTAGCTTGAAACAAGTATACAATGCAAGAGCTACAATTAAAAGGAGGGGTTCTCAAGGTAGGAGTGTGATTAAACAATTGATGTGGTTATTTGAGCAACACAACTACACGGTCAAGAAGGATTTGGATGGCAAAGGAAGAGTGAGGAACTTATTCATTGCCCACCCGGCAATGGTCCAATTGGCCTTATGCTTTCCAGAAGTTCTTTTGTTGGACTGCACTTACAAAACCAATAGGTATCAAATGCCCTTGTTGAACATAGTTGGTCATACGTCGACAAAGGCACCATTCACGGTGGCATTTGTTTTTATGAATGACGAGACGACCGAGAGTTATGAATGGGCATTGGACGCATGTAAGATGCTCTACGATCCGGAAGTGCTTCCCAAGGTATTTGTGACCGACCATGAAGATGCATTGATGGCGGCTATAAGAAATGTATTTCCCGACGCCGTGAACTTCCTTTGCACCTATCACATTTGGAATTGTGTCAAGAAAAAGTGCCAACCGATAATACAACCTATCAAGATGGGTGAAATTCAGAAGATTAAAAAGACACCGGAAGATCAACGAGAGCCTTTGGAAAAGGAGTTCCTTGCTAAGTTTGAAGCGAATGAAGAAATGTTTAGATTATTCTCGGAAGAGTGGGATAATTTGGTTTTTTCACCGACCCGTGGAATTTATAACTCAAGGTATGAATTGTTTGTTGATCGTTGGAGCGTACAGTTCGACGAAGTCATTAAGTATTTGAAGAAAGAATTGTTGGATCATCATGCAATACGGTTTATTTACGCTTTCACGAATGAACACAAACACTTCGGGAACCGAGCCACAAGCATGGTGGAGTCGTCTCATTACCGATTGAAGAAGAACTTATTTGGGTGTATCGACTCGTTCGTCTCCCTCTTCGATTCATGGAATGAGTATTTCACATGTGATGTTAGGAGGATCCTTGAAGAATTTGAATGGAATAGGATGATGCAACACCAAACTTATGGGGACCACAAGATGCTCCGCGGCCTTACTCATAACGTCTCACATCTATGCATCGAGATATTGATGAAAGAGAGAAAGAAAAAGGATAAACACAACATCCAACCGGGCGATGAATGTAATTGCATGTTGATGGAATCGATGGGACTTCCATGCCGACATATCATGGCCAACTACGAAGACCCCGATCTCATACCTTTTGAGGATATTGATCCACATTGGAAGCAATTAAGCTTTGTTCCTCGTCCAACCGATGATCCCGACGAACCCTTGGAGGAGACGGATGTTGGAAAAAGGCTCCTTGAGAAGTACAAGCGAAGTAACCGGGCGCAAAGGCAAATTCTATTGCACGAGTTGATACCGATCGTGGATCCATACACCGAGGAGGGATTGGAAGAACCGGAGGTTAGGCCGGGAAAGGGTAGGTCGAAGCAAACTATGACGAGGAAGGCAACTAGAGCTCACAATTTGCAAGCGTCTAAAGATTACACAAAAAGAAATCCTTCCGGTATTGAGTACCACAATGCAAAGTATGAGGAGGAGAGGAAGGAAATGGAGAAGTTGGGGATGCCGGTACAAGATAGTGTGTTGAGCTCAAGGAAGAGGAGCCGGGCAAACAAAGCTCCATCAAGCGTGGGAAATGGCAACAATAAGGGGAGTAAGACACCTAGCACACAACCTAGTTACAACAAGAAGTGGACTCTAAAAGACATCATCCCCAAGAATGTATTTGTTCCCACTCCACCGTCTCCCAAGCAACCTACCTTGGAAATATAGAAAGGCAAGGGTAAGAAGATGGCGACACCACAAGAGAAGGAAATAACTCGCAAGACAAAACATGCATTTGGAAAATTTTCGGCACCAAAGGATAAGTCGGGTAATCTTTGTAGGAAATTCAACATGATATATGGCAACTACATGGAGGACCTTCCCGAGATCATCCGACCTTATATTATAAGCATGGAAGATGTTGAAGGAGATGGCAATTGTGGGTATCATGTGACGGGCGAGCAACTAGGTCCCTTCGCGGCTTCTCCGACACCCGGTTGGCATCAATGCAACTACATTCGAGAGAGGTTAGACCTCACACTATGCAACAACCGGGATTTCTACAAGGAAATGATGAAGGATGGCATTAGGGGAGTAGCGGGTACAAATGAGGAATTTATACAATTTCGAAGGAGACTACGTGGAGGCCCTACAATCGAAGATGGACATTGGATGGATTTTCCAATATGCGGGTTCCTTATAGCGGAGGCATTCAATTGCGTGGTACATTTCTACTCCTTTGCTTTCAGTCAAACTTATGTACCGCTTAAGACTCCTTGCGATGCCAATGTGAATGATAGGAGACTTTTCATCGGGCATGTTGGAAGATGTCATTTTATTGGTCTGAAGCTACAACCTAGTTGCCCACTACCTCCATTTCATCCCCATAGCTTTTGGGAAAACGTAGAGAGAAACTACTCATGTGATTGGTATAACAAATACAAGACGGGAATTGATGCATGGACCGCTTACTACATGGAGCAAGGCATCCCTCAATGTAACGTATCGGATGGTGATAGTGAAGACTTGGATGATGATGATTTGATTGAAATGCACTCTTACATTGAAGAAGTAGAAACGACGGTCGGAATTGAAGAAGTTGAAGGAATCGAGGAGATGGTCACCGACTTGGGTTAACCTACTACGTTTTCCCGAATGTTCTTGTTGTTTTTTGTTTGGTTTGGATGCAATTCCTTTTTTGGTACATTCGGCTCACACGAAATGCACTTTTTTTGATTTAAACGTTTCTCCTTTCCATAGTTTCCATTTTTTTTTGATATTATTAATTATTCGGCTTCTCAATAGAGGCCGAATCCACATTCGGCCTTCAACATCTCACACTAAATAGAAGCCGAATTAACATTCGGCCTGCAACATCTCACACTAAATAGAGGCCGAATCCGGATTCGGCTTCTATTCCTACATCATTAGGGGCCGAATTAACATTCGGCCCTCACGATAAATTTTTTTTGAGGCCGAATGTTGTGGTGTAAAAATTATTGAAAATCTGTGTAACATTCGGCCTCTAAAAGCTAGGTATTTTAGGGGCCGAATCTTTATTCGGCTCTCACGATAAATTTTTTTAGAGGCCGAATAATGGGAGTAAAAATTATTGAAACCCAGTGTAACATTCGGCTTCTAACAGTTAGGTATTTTAGGGGCCGAATTAATATTCGGCCCCCACGATAGTTTGCTTTTAGGGGCCGAATAAATTAAGTAATATATGGTTGGTAAGAGGGTATTATTCGGCTTTCAAAAGAAACAGATATAGAGGCCGAATGTTTATTCGGCCCTCACGATAGTTTAAAAATAGAAGCCGAATATTAATACGGTAAAGAACTTAGACAACCACAATGCAAAGATGAAAATACAACAATAATAATAAGTAAACCAAACTATTATTGACCGCTTCCAAACATTTCACCAAACTAATTCATTGACCGCTCTCAATCTTTCATAACATTCAACAAACTTGAATTCTTGGTGATGGATAAGGTAATATCGCTGCCGAGCTAGATTGAAAACTTCTTCGCGTGATACACCTCTATTGCTTTGGGCCATTGCTCTTCTAATACGGACGAACTCAGCTATTTCTCCGCTAATGTGGTTCCACCGAGTTCTAATTTCATTTTCATCTCTAGTATTCGGATTATTCGTAGCACTCACGAACACATCAAAAACACGGTTCCAAAACGGCGCTTGTCCGGGTACCACAACACCCATCAAGCCATTCAATGATTCACGCATGAAAGAACAAGTAATCCCAAGATCTTTTATGTGGGTATAATTCCTCGCCATTTTGGAATAGCAAAAAACTTGAAAAATAAATTGGTTTAACAACCTTTAGAAGTTGTGTCGAAACCTTATATAGAGGAGCCCCAACGGATCTATTCTTGAACTCCAACGGATCTATTTTCGAACTCCAACGGATCTATTTTTGAACACAATAACTCTTTTTTGATAGAATTAAATATCCGGCTTCTAATTCTACATCATTAGGGGCCGAATGTACATTCGGCACTCACGATAAATTTTTTTAGAGGCCGAATGTTGGGTCGTAAAAATTATTGAAACTCTGTGTAACATTCGGCCTCTAAAATCTGGGTACTTTAGAAGCCGAATATGGATTCGGCCCTCACGATAAATTTAAATAGAGGCCCAATGTTAGGGTGTAAACATTATTAAACTCAGTGTAGCATTCGGCCTCTAAAGTCTAGGTACTTTAGGGGCCGAATGTATATTCGGCCCCCACGATAGTTTCATATTAGGGGCCGAATGTTCATTCGGCCTCCACGATAGTTCCATTTTGGAGGCCGAATGTGACCTGCATATTGATTCCCAAACATAACAAATAACATAACCAAATAACAAAACACCAAAGGTACTTAAAAACATAAAATTCATTGTAGCATACCCCACTTAAATAAATTTCAACATCCAAAGTACTTAACATGAACAACATAGTCTTGAAAAGAAATAAATGCCGAACTAAAAACACATCGCCTTAAACCAAACATAATGAACATGCATTAAACCTTGAAAATTGGTTAAAGGTCAAGTTTTCAGTATAGGTTGCCTTAATTAGTTTAGGCAAAAGGTGCTCCACGCATACGGTTAAGACCTAAGCGTTTGGTGTACCCCGGGGGACGAGCAAGAGGACGAGACATCTCTCCTAAGATTGGCATGGTTGGTAGCATCTTCCACCAGTGAGCCTGCATAACTCTGTAGCGATGTGAAGGGTCCTTGGGAAGAAACACAGCTTCATATCCTCCCTTGTCGCTTCCTGCAACAAAGATGTTTTCCCCGTAAATGGCAAATCCTTCCATTCCCTTGTCAAATCCCTGTGAGTAGCAACCTGCGCCTACTCCCCAAGTTGGGTCGTTGAACCTCCAAAGCCATTCTGGGTGGACACGAACTCCAGGGTGATTTGTGGCCCATGGATCACCAGTCACTGGAGCGACATATTCACCATCACGAGACAAGGGTCCCAAGACAGGCAGCAAGTGAAGATTGTTCATCCAGTGGTCGTCAATAAGTTGCCTACATAGCTCACCATCCGGAGGAAGGGCAATTGCAGTTGTTTGATCCTTTCCTGCTACGAGGAAGAATTTGTCCAGGAAAAGCACAATCCCCTCATCCGGTTTGCAACGACGAAAAAAGTCATTCCCAGCATACATTTGCCAAGTAGTATCCATAACATTGGGCTTCTCCTCATATTCTTCCACTTCATTTCTAAGATACAATCGCCAAACACAAAATAACGTGTATAAGGGCACTGATCAATTCATTTACTAGGAGACAGTGTACATTCGGCCCCCATTCTAAATTTTTTTAGAGGCCGGATGTACATTCGGCCTCTATTCTGGGTTTTTTAGGGGCCGGATGCGCATTCGGCTTCTAAAAAAAATAGAGGCCGAATGCAAACATTCGGCCCCTAAAAAACCCAGAATAGGGGCCGAATTGCTCTTCGTTCTCGAGAACAATGGAGCATTCGGCCCCTATTCTGGGTTTTTTAGGGGCCGAATGTTGATCTGTAACGGGTTTTTCTGCCCTAAATCCTTCGATTCAAGCATCAAAACAACATGAAACATCAATCAAACACCATAAAAAGCAAATGTGATGAAATGGGTTAGCGAAAATACCCTCGAATCGCTGCCATATCTCCTTTTCCACGCTCGATTCGAGTTTTCTCTTGAACTTGGGCAAGAGTTGGTTCTAACTCTTCCGGGGGAGATTCGGGTTGTTTATCACCTAGACCAGCCTTTTGTTTCGTCCTCACCGTGATGATATAGAAGTCAAGCGATTAAGTTTTTGAAATCGACGAGGTCGATGATTTCGCGATGATTTTTCGCGAGGGAGACGGTTTTTTTTTTAGAAGAAGAGAGTAAAAGAAGGAGAGGAGAGGCAGATTTTTGAGAGAGAGGGTTTTTTTTTTTTTTGGTTTTGTTTTAGGGATAAAATTAAGTATATATATGTTAATTAGTGAAAGGGTATACTAGTCATTTCAAGTGTTAATTGAGGGATAACTTAGTCATTTCATTGCAAGGGCTGAAAAGTAATTTCTGCCCCGCAAGGGCTTGCATACTATCTCAAGGGCTCAAAGCAAGTTTCTTGATGAAGCTAGCTCCGAGGATTTACCTAGATGACCACTCCGTAGTCACTATATAAACCTGGGAACCCTATTTCTATCAAACAAAATCTTGCGTCTCCACACCTCTCTCTCTATAGATCTATTGTGATATAGAAATTCTTGACATTATCTATGCAAAATGATAGTTATAGAGGTGCGGGTTATGTAAAAGATTTGGTTATGAACAGTGACGGATCTAGGATTTTTTGGTTGGGGGACAATTTTACAAAGACAATGCTAATGAGATGGTGACGTTTTCCCATGAAGCATTACCTTGTTAGCCCATGAAGCATTACTTTGTTAGCCACAGTTTCTCCCTTCTTAGTTGCTCAACAATGGATTTTCTAGTTAATTTACCTAACATATCTTACTATATTGCTTAATTACTTAAATTTAGGGGGGACAACTGTCCCCCTTTGTATCAACATAGATCCGTCACTAGTTATGAATACAAGATCAAAAATGAAATCATTTTTTTGATATGAGTTTTCCTCTCAAAACTATGTCCTCTTGTTGTTTTTGTCAAGGGTCTTCTAGGTCTTTTAGTTCTTTTTGACGTTGAACATGATGAAAATCACCTTCAAAATACAATCGATGCATACGCCTTCGATGATCAATTCTTTCTAATGTTTGGGTTATGGAAAGTAGTTTTACTGTTTGATGTAATTTATTCTTGTTTTTAAATCTTAATTTATTAGAGATCAGTTCATGAGATGTAATAATAGAAATCTATAAAGTTGAATGGGTGTTAACCTCTGGAATATGAATGAATTTATGTGTTACAATTCTTCTTTCTGTATGTGCATTTGCTTTCTACTTGAGGCAATAATTCCTGTCTTCATCTTTTTTAATGGTAGTCTATTATGGTTGCAAAACAAAATTAACTCCAAAATTAAGCTATTGCAGTGTCAGTCACCGAGACATAGTCGCCTTGTTAACGTCACATAGCTCAGATGGTATATTAATTTTGGGTTCTGTTCTAAGATGGTGATGCGTGTCGTTTACCACAACAAATTATCGAGATATTTCTCACTAATTAACAAGTAATATAGCGGTAGTAAGGATCGTTCCCACAGAGAGCGGTGTAATTGATAGGTTATTTGGATGAGCAAAACATATTTTGGTAGCTTGTGCAGTTGTAAAATTCACATCCATTTAAGGCCACTTTTATTTTGTGCCATAGCCAATTCAATTCCTGGAAAACTCTGTCAACATTAGCCAATACAGTAGTAGTGTTGAGATTATTAGTCCCACATTGTAAGGGCACTCTATGATCCTGCAGTTAATAATCCTTAGGGCCACTCCACTCATCGCCAATTGGTTTTGAGTTGGATGCCCACAATTTAATTAGTAGCTAGCAAACAATGAGGCTTGCTAAAAGGAACAAAAGAGTGATGGCAAGTGCGGGGTAGATACAGTACGACAAGCCGAATCAATGAAAAGAGTTGAGCATGGAAAAAATGGAGTGCAACACCTACAGCTTTTATTCAAGTTTTATGACCAATAACGCGTTTGGTGTCTGTCCCAATTTCAGTAAGATCAATGCAAGAATAAATTCACACCACCATTTGAAAAGCCAGCAGCATTGGATTATTAATACTCAAACCAACTACGCAGGAACCACAATGACCCCTTCTCCTCTAGGGAACTGATGTACAACAATGACAGACAACAATAGTGTAAACAAACTATCCACTGAAAACTAACATTTTTAACCACTTCAAAGTTGATCCAACCTCCTTAAAGAACCCAACAACTGCAGCAACCTCATTACTTACCCTCACAATCCCATTAAACCTTACAACCTGTGGGAAAAACAGCCAAACAGCCGTCACCATGACAAACCCAACAGTCAATGTTCTTGAAATCACCGGATGCAGCCGATACCCAGCGCCCTTAGCTGATTTCTTAACCCATATCTCCACTGCCACACAAAATCCTTGGAGTAGAAAAAAACAGGTGACTTCCCACGTCGGATACACACGTCCGAAGTAGAAGAAAATAAGTTCGTGCATTAACCCAGACACAAGGAAAGTAGATAGGGTAGCTGGAAGTGGAGCCCACTTCCGACCAATCACAGCCGTAGAGACATCCCGTACAGGGTCATAAACAGTTGGCTTGAGAATGTTTGGCACCATTAAGTTCCATCTGTGCCCCCAAAAATCTTGCAACGAAGTTGAAAGGAATGGTTCATTGAATTGGGGTTCAAGGTCAAGTTTCAGCAGTTTTGAGACCATGGCTGCAACCATGGCTAACAATAATTCTAAACAAAGGTAAAGATAACAGCAATAGTAAACCAACATCAAACTTGGATGAATAATTTGCTTATGTTCATAAATGATAGTCAATAATCCTAGTATCAAACCTTTTATGGCTAAATTTGTAGTTGTTGTGGTTTGGTTTTCAGGATTTGATGATGGGTTTTTCAGTTTAATTGGAAGACAAGAAGTGGAAATGAATCTTGAGTATGAAATTGGTGGATTTGATGATGATGGTGATAATGGACCTTTTCCGATTGAGAATAAAATGAGATTGAAATTAGCAAGCCAAGTAAGGAAAAATGCTGTACCGCCTCCTAAAGAAATTGTTGTGAGTTTAAATGGAAGGATGAATGTAAATAAGTAGAAAACTGGGAGGAGAGAAACAAATCTGAATTTTCCTTTGGGGATTTTTGCAGGTATAAAGTAACAATAAGTTAAAGAAAGGAACGCTGAAATCCATACCTTAATGAAGTTGTTGATTTCATGGTGGTCATCATATTCTTCCATTGTTTCGATCTTTGATTTTAGCTCTCTCAATTGCTTACTTCTTTGTGGTTTGATGAAAGAAGCGTATGATGCTTGCAGGCCTCCAAGTCTTGTTGATAGAGATTTTTCAGATGGTCCAGCGTGAAGAGCTTGGGTCGTGTGGAAATTATTGCACCGGCCAGCGTCTTGCTACTTTATAAGCCAAGAATTAATGGCACATGATGGCCCCCGAGATGCATACTATGACATATCTGTTACAAGAGAAGAGCCAGTAGTTTCAACTCAAGGTCATTTTGCTTGGTCCCCCTCGCCCATTAGAAATTCTACAAAAAAGAAAAAAAAAATTAGAAATTCTACAAGCTTTATCGCCATCTGTTATTTCTGACCTCTTAAAAAAAATGTTTTTGAATACTTGGAACCAACTACTGCGTCCAATTTTAAAAAGCCTCAACTCTAAGCCAGGAGCACAAATCTAGTGGTAGTGATTTATACTACATTTATACAATCACTTTGTGATTGGAATATGGCTTATACATGATCTCAGAATGAGCTTGAATTTTAAAACTCAATTCAACTTTACCACTCTCACTAACCTCAGATATCTCATCCTAGAAAAATAACACAAACCCTTAGAAAATCTTTGCAACTTGCAGACACTAGACTTGTCAGAATTACTCATTTGCTGGTTTCAATCCTCGCAGTTCTTACACATTACAGCTCAATGGAGACTATATTGAGCTATGATGCTCCAAATTTGACCATTAACATTCCAGCCAACCTCTGTCAATATTAGCCATTAGCGGAAATTGTGAGGCTTGCTAAAAACAACAAAATAGTGATTGCAAGTGCGGGTAGATGCAAACCCAATTAATGAAATGAGCTGAGCGTGGAAAAATTGGAGTGCAACATCTATTGTTTCTATTCAAGTTTATGACCAGTAATGCAATTTGGTGTCTGTCCCAGTTTAAGCAAGATCAACCATATTGCAAGAATAAACTCACACCAAAAATTGAAATGCTAGCAACATTGGATTATTAATACTCACACCAACTATGCAGGCATGCAGCAACCACATGCCTCCTACTCTCCTGTATGGTAGGAATCAGTTCAAAGTAACTAATGTAAAACAATGACAGACAGCTAATGAGCAATGAGAACCTAAAGCTGCAAGCAACTAGACCACTTATGACCTACGCAGTCTGGGATCCTGCATCATTAATTGTAGTAAAGCTATCAATGCAACAATTTATGTATGTGCAAGTTAGGGAGAAGCAGAATGGTACATGATGGCCCCAGATACATACATCTGTTACTAGAGCCAAT
The DNA here is from genome assembly GCA_023529015.1 of Papaver nudicaule. Lineage (NCBI taxonomy): Eukaryota > Viridiplantae > Streptophyta > Magnoliopsida > Ranunculales > Papaveraceae > Papaver > Papaver nudicaule. The sequence goes on from JAJJMA010341067.1 coordinate 11,984, forward strand.
AGTAGTTTCAACTGGACTTCATTGGCTTGTTCCACTATGTAAATATCTGGAACTTAGCGAGATTCTAAGATCCTTCACAAAAATCAAACATGATCTGTGTAGCTCCAAGCCAGGAGCATACATCTAATGGTTGGCGAAGGCAGGACCACATAGCTAAGGATGTTCTGCGGTTCGAAACCATATCTGAATAAGCCAGTTATATAACTCAGAATCAACTTTGCCTGAATGATTCTATAATCACTACGTTTTCTGAAGCCACCGCACGGGTAACCTTGCCAATCTCACTAACCTCAGATATCTCATCCTAGAAAAATAACACAAACCTCCTCACAGTGATTTCTTTCACTACCATTTTACAAAAGGTTAAATGAGAAAATCAAAACATATCCCAATAAAAACTGTAAGAAGTATATGAAGCATTCACTTTCTTATTATCATCAAACTAAAACTTGCAGCTTAAAGGAGACTAGATTGAGCTATGATGATCCAAATTTGACCATTAAAACTCGTTTAGACACCCACGACTGAAGTACAAGTATGGCCAAATATGCCAAAACTGTTATAGGAACTGCACCAATTTCACTACTGGATTGGTTCCCTCCTGTAACAGCCATGAAATATTCTACTTTGAGTTATAGTGTAACTCTCAAGCCTGCAAAATCAAGACCTACAGAGGCTCAAAAAGCACAACTAAACAAGCTTAACAATGTGTAAAGAACATGGACAATGAAAGTAAAAGTATATAAGCCTCAGAATTGCAGATTATGTCACCAAGGCGTTAAGCCATTCAGTCCGGAAAGATGGTGTTCTTTACAATTCCTCATTGGCTCAAATTCTCAAAACATGTATCTAGTTTACTAAAGAAATGTATGTATCATGGCCAATCCCAAGAGGTAATGGCCACAACGCAGCTCCCCAAGGCAATGAAACATGAGACTTAAAAAATGGAGATTTTTCAACCATCAACATTCAAGTTTTTTCTATGACGTTTACAAAAGGATTCTACACAACATAACTGGTCCTGTGAAAGAGAGCATTCTTGCCAAAACCTCTCCTGCCGATAAAGATCACTATAAATCAGATAAACTAGAAACATTCCCAGTAAGATGAGTGGAATATCATTGAGCACGGTGAACACAAACATCAAATTGTTGTTAACTTCAGTAATCCGAAACTAAACATTGTTAGTGCTCACAACGCCTAATGATATCTCCTCTCACCTAATCTGGAGTTCTTTCCTAAAGATATCATCATATTCATATATCCTGAACTAAACTGGTTTGCTCCAATCAGCGAAAGAGTGCCAAGAACATTCAATTACTTTGAAAAAAAATTACTGAAATCTCAGATAAACCAGGAAAATAAACCAAACATGAGAGAAATATCATAACGCACGGTGAATATCAACATTGTTTTACAGTAACTTGAATCCTAATCTAATCTATGCTGGGTTTGCTCATACTCATAATACGTTATGATTTTTCCTCTCACCCATTTTGGTACTCTTTCCTAGAGATATCATCATAGAAACTAGAAACACTGAAAATGTCACTGAAAAATCAGACAAACTAGAGCAAAAAGAAAAACACAAAAAGATGGGAGAAAAATCATTGAGCACGGAGAATACAAACATCAAATCACATAGTTCTATACCCCAATTGCTTGTACAAAGAAAAAACCCAGAACAAATGTAATGGCTCAGTATATAAATGGATTATCAGATCAGTAAACTATCATAACATAACATGGTGTTTTTATAGGTCCATGATGGTCATTGCCAAGTTATGACTACCATCAGACCAGATTATTACCCAACATACACAAAACTAGACTGAACTGAAAATGTTATGAAATTTTTAAGAAAAAATTAGATGCAAACTGAAAGAAAGACAAGATCAGAACAAAGAAATGTTATGAAATTTTTAAGAAAAACTAGATGCAAACTGAATACATAAACAAGAGAGTAGGAACTGAACCTGAACTGAACTAGAGTATGGAGATGGGTGAAGAAGAGATTTGGTAGGAGGACTAGGTTTTTAGTGAAGGTAGGAGGAACAAATGGGGGTTTTATTTATACAAAGATTTTGAAACCCTGGATAAATGAATTAGAGGGGGTTTGATTAAGGATTCATTGATTGATTGGTTAATAAGGGAAGATGCCTTTTGATTAGGGGGGTTGATAAAGGATTGAATGGAGTGAAAGGAGTTTGAGATCAGCAGCAGGGAGTTTTATACTCCGGGGTCTGACGTTTAGGAACCAAAATGGTACTGTTTTTAAGAGAGTTGGCCTGGTAAGACTAAGAGCAAGCACTATGGTTCCACAAGCCATCCCTATTGAATAGAGATATAGGAATGGCAGAAATGAGAAAAATTAGTAACCACGGTGGTCTTAGCCATTTCCAGACGGAAACTGGGTTTCCGCCACATCCCAATTACGGAAACTCGGTTTCCGCACACAAGATATTATAAGGATTTATTAAAATTTTACGGAAATTGAGTTTCTGCCCTGCGGATACTCGGTTTCCGCCTCGCATCTCTATCCCTATTGCCTGCTACCAACTGGTAGCAGGCAATAGGGAAACCCATCTCAATGTCTATTGAATAGGGATTTTTTACACCATAGTAGTTGCCTATGTCTATTGAATAGGGATATCTCTATTCAATAGGAACCATAGTGCTTGCTCTAAACGGTTCGACTCCGAAGAAAGAATCCAATTTGACCAAGAATTAGAAATTTTAACGGGGTCACCCTGGTGACAACTATCATGAGGGTGCACTGTTTCAACCGTTAGATATTGTATCAAAGATATATATTTTATTTTATTTTAGTTTTTTGTAGAAACTACCGAATAATCCTAATATTCTATATTTCAATTTAGTTCTCCGAGCAAATCAAGATTATTATTTAGTCCTAAAAGTTTTTGTTTGGTCCTAATATTTGTATTTAGTACTTTTTTTTATTGTTTGGTCCTTGGGTGAACGTTAACCACGCGGTATAACATTAGCGTCATTTTTAACATTATAGAAATACCCTTTTATAATGAATTAATATCAAAAATATGAAATTAAAAATTGAATTCATCTCAAAATATGAAGTGATATATGAATTTCATCTCAAAATATGAAGTTAAAAATTGAATTTATCTCAAAATATGAAGTACCATTACCGGTAGTGTAAAAAATGTTTCGAAACATATGAAAATGGTACTCGTTGTGTAGATCTCATCAAGTGCTTTCCGAATATATATAAAATTTGTTAATTTTCGAGTTATATTTTGGGAGATATTTTATTTTAAAATGAGAGAAAAAATAAGAAGAAAAAGAGTTATTATACTATACTCTTTTAATCACAAATGACTAAACAGAAAAGTCACTTTTGTAACAGGACTAAATGGTATTGACCCACCTAAAAAATGACTAAACAGTTCTCCCCCCTTTTTTTGAAGAAAGTTTGCTTTATTGATCATACATGAGTAGTACAACCATGGTTACAATCTTGCGCTTTGTTGTGACTAAGATGTTAGAGATCAAGATCAGTTGGATCAGTCTTTGTTCTGACACTAAACTGAAGCTTTTATTAGGTCAACTCCTATGGAGGAGAAAACCATCCATAATTTTTCTGATAATCCTCAAGATGTGGACTAAAATGTTGCATTGTGGGTGAAAATACCATCCACAAATTTGTTTGTCCAGAGGAAACCCGAATTTGAGGTGTTGGTTGTGGATTATCCATCCGAACTTAAGGTGATCGGATCATGACCTTTTTTTTCTAGTATTTTTCCTCTTTCATCCGGTAATAGTGTGTTTTTTGTTTAACTTTTTTAGCCCCTTTTTAAGTCAAAAGTCACTTCATGCCCAACTGTGACATATTTTTTTCTCTTCGTCCAGTCATCCCACCGGATGGATTCATCATTTTCAAATTTCCCACGGTGGGTTTTTTCTCCACTCAATGTTGAGGGTCCCCATATATGTGGATGTTCCTTGAGTTATGTATGTTTTAACATCCGTATCCATAGGAGTTACCCTTATATGATCAATTAGTTATCTTAAAGTCCTCACGATAAGCAGATTATCGGCACATAATCTTAGAAAAAATAGAACCCACTTCTAAGTTTTGGAAAAAAAAAGTAAAAATTAGATTATCTTTACGGAGCCAAAAGAATCATTCTTTGATTTGCTAAAGGGACTAAAGAGTAATTAAAATTAAATATGTGATGTCAAAAACTGAGAAAATAACTAATATTTTTTATCTTTAATTTTTCTCGATATCAATAATATAAAACACATCGAAGACAAGTTGGCTTAAACAAACCGACCGTTGAGATTTCGCCAAGTGTGAGATCCGATGGCTCTCAACTGAAGTGTGTGTGCAGCCTTCTTATTAAGTGCGCACGTGTGACCCTTTAGTTGAATCAAGAAATAAGTCTGATATGTATTAAAACTCTTCACTTACTTCTCTCAGTTGCTGAGAAGTAATAAGAAATTCATCAAAAAACTGTCTTACAAAAAATACAACTATGGTCTTTCATCTATTCTTCCCTAAACTGACCAAAACCTTCATATTTCTGCTTGATTAGGGTTTTAGTGATCATATTTTATTTAGTTTTTCTAGGTTTACTAGAAACCTTCACTGTTAGGATTGCCGCTAGGGTTTATACAGCTTATTTATCTTTCTTTTATTTAGTTTATTCAGTTCAAATTGCATTAATCCGGTATCAGTTTCGTAGTTACATCTTCAATTTGTGCATAGATCATCAACATCAACAAAAAGTACTGTCGTTGGTAGATTAGCAAGGTTTATATGTTGTTTCACCTACTGAATCGCTTGATGATCGTTTTTAGTAAAAGAAAGAAATTGGGTATGATGGAAATTTAAATGTTTTATCCTATTTACGGACTCAATTGGTCATTCGGTTCATGAAGAATTGGAAAGACGTCCTGATACTATGTTCAAAGATAAGATTGTGGCCAAACTTGGTTGTGGTAATGATCGGATTTCGAATAAAGGTAAACTGCTTTCTATATCCTATATGCTTGGTTCCGGCAATTTTTGTGTTTCGTTTACTAATTTTACTGCTTTGTTCCCGAACTTGATTCTCTCTATCAAGACTGAGATTAGGAACACGAAGGAGGGTTTCATCAGAGAGCGATAAGTTCTTGGTCTTGATCATCATTTTATTTGTAACCCAGTGACCCACTACTTTTCAAGGTAACATCTTTTTTTTTCTTTTTTTTATTATTAGCCATTTTTTTTTGTTATTTGATAATTTGGTTGGATTTGAAGGGTTTTAGATATGTTTGCTTTTAAGGTTTTTGCAGCTTTTATTGCCATTTTAGTTTCTTGCATTTGATTTTCTATGTTTACGAGTGCAGTATGTAAGTGTTAGATGATCATATATTTTAAACAAGTTCACTGCTCACATTTCCGCTTAACTAAAGTTGATCACTGGACTAACCAATTATCATAAAACCCCATGGATGTATCAAGTCAGTTCTTGAATTGACTGAATTTGAATACTAGAATTTGCAAAAGAGATTAGATCTCAAACCAGCTTGGTTTTTAAAGCATCTTAGATTCCACAAATTTAGTATAGTTTTATGCATGGTGCAAATTTGAGAATCTTTGTTATGTATTTCTTTGAGAGTGGCCAGAATTATTTGAATGCAGCAACCAACATGTTTGTGTTTCTCTGTGTATATGAACCAATTTTTTTGTAAAACATTTTTCTTTAGATGGTGGTGTATCTAGCATTAATATTTGTATTAGTTCCAAAATAGGCTTCTGAATTGCTGAGATGGCTCTGTAGCTTGCATGTTCAAGATCATAGTTCGATTACAGGTAACCATTTGGATTACAGGTAATTGTTACCTCTCGAACCGTTTATTGGGGGTTTGTTGGGTCCATATTGGTGGAAATGTGTTGGCCATGGTTGGTAATGGTTGCCTGCACATAGCAATGTATGTGGGTTTGTTGGGTCCATATTGGTGGTTTAACTAACACAAGGTAGCTAAGTTGTATGTGCAGTTTGGAAGTAATGGGGGTTTGTAGATTAATATCAGGTTAAAAATTGCTTTGTTTTGGTTTGTTATTTCTCATATGACTGTAGTAGTTAGATTTAGATATATATGAGAATCAGATTAAGCGGATTTTCCCTTTTGAAGTTTCATGGCAGTTACTCTCTGAGACACTAACTCCAATTTCCGGATTGGCTTCCTGAAAAAGAAGGGGTACCGAAATACTACCAACTTTTCGTTTTGGCTCGTGAGTCTTATGGTAAAG
>JAJJMA010341078.1:0-12372 GCA_023529015.1 Papaver nudicaule
ATTTTGGGGTGAATTGTGGGGAATTTGGATACTTATATGTCTTACTCTTGTAAATCATGCAACTTTTATTTGTAATTATATGTTAATCTTTTCTTTTCAGAGTGTTTGAGAAGTCGCAGCAGTATGTTAAGCGCTTTAGTCGTTACAAAAATGCTGATGCTGTTAGACAAGTTCGAGAGTATCCTTCATGTTTCCAAAGTTCTATTTATTTATTTTATTTGCTTGCAAAGCCATAGTTTTCATTACATGAATAATATTGAAAATAAGAACATATACTGCTGTTTGCGTACCATGTCTTATCTTTAAATATGACGAGTGAGTTTCTTCGCTTTAGCTGCAAATGATAAAAATATTTATAAGTTTAGTGAATACCAATATTCTACCACACAAAAGGATAAATCCATCACCCACGAGTCTTACATTCACGGAAGGCTCTCATACCAGCCTTTCGTTTATACTGTGTTGTGTATCCATAAGGTTCTGTTGTCCTTTATGTTTGAATTTATTTATATTCAAACTCATTAGCTGTTTGATTCTTAACCAATATTCAGAATCCTGAGTAGATACCAGCTGGCTGAGTTTGAGGTAATGCACCGACCCATTTGCTAGGAAAAGTATACTAAAGCTTGCCCACAATGATTTATTTGACACTGTTGAATTCTGCAGCTTTGTGTACTTGGCAACTTGTGCCCTGAAACTGCAGATGAAGCTAAAGCTATGGTTCCGTCTATTACGGTAATCTCCTTGCAAATGATGCATGCCCGCTTGATTGTTTTTATTTACGTGATTGAATCCCTGTTCTGTTTATCACTTTATTAAATTTGTGTATATCATGTTTTTGAAGTGTATATCATATCATACTTGTTTACATGACATTCATTCTCACAAAATATTTCATTCTGAAACTCACATTTTTTCTTGACACCAAATTATGGAACACTCGGATGCTGATTCAACCCGAGGCATTCAAACACTTAGATAGTTGTACAGTGCTTGTTTTTGGGTTTAAAATTCATTCGTCATTCCTGATTGCATCACTGGCAACTGTCATTAGAGAGTTCTTGTTGTGAAACTATATAGCACTCGGTTTGCATAGTGATACTCCACAGCATGTAGGTTTGGTAGTAGGAGTTGCAGAATACCCAGATAGTTGTACAATGCTTGTTTTTGGGTTTAAAATTCATTCCTCATTCCTGATTGCATTACTGGTAACATGTCATTAGAGAGTTCTTGTTGTGAAACTGTACAAAACTCGGTTTGCATAGTGATACTCCCCAACATGTAGGTTTTTAAGATAGTAACGGTAGTAGGAGTTGCAGAAAACCCTTGTTTCACTGATTTGATGATCAAGTCAGTCACTATTAGATGCTTCCAGTTGAAAATCATGATTGCACAAGAATGACAAATCTATGCGTTTTTCGCCACTTAATCTGATAGAAGCAGTCAGTATGATGACTATAGGTTGAGTGAACTGGTAACTTTATACTAGTTCTTTTAAGAATTCTTGTTGGTTGATACTTGCTAATACCGAAGTGCACATGGACTTATCACGGGGCTGAGGGGACCGTCATGGGAAAGGGACTCATCTTGTTATATTGTACATACTTCATGTTTTATGACTAGAAATTGGAAGACCTTATGTTTGAGACAAACTAATTTGAACTTTATACAAGCAAATATGTTCCATAATTGAATTCTCACAGTTACTGTTTTTCTTTTTTCAAGAACTAATGAATTTTGAACCACATTATTCTTGGCAGACCAAAGAAAGAGGTTGCACTGATGAAAATATCGAGAAGATGTTGGGTGACCTCTCACTGATTAAAAAATTTGAATGAAAAGACTACTGTTGTTTCTTTATGTTTTAACCATATGAATCATGAATTGATGGCCACAAATTCAGGTGTAATATGTGTAGGGATTTTCAAACCCCACATCCTAGTGCTGTGCAAAAATTTGTCAATCTTTTATTTGTCTGTTTTTTTTTTTTTTTTATTTGGCTGTTGGTCTATTGAATATCTGATGTTACTAATCATAGGTGGAAATCTCCTTGTTTAAATTCCAAGTAGGGGAATTTGAGTGAGCTTTACATGTGAGTAATTTACCACTGTCCAGATGTAACAGATGCTATGGTAAGCTACATTGGAAACTAATTTTGTACGATGCTATGGTAAACTACATTGGAATCTCAACTCAAGGACCAAAAGCCTAAGACCATCTCTAGTGGAGTCTTCACAACCTCCTCAAGGTGTAAAGGAACGAGGTTTAATGGTTACTAATCGGTAACCCGTGCTACGCATCGGGTAGGGCGATTGTTCATGTTATGGCATGTCGGTCTCCACCCCGTCCCGTTTTTAATTAAAATGAAAGTAATTCATTAAAAAGAAAAAATAATCATTGCTATCGACCTCTATTTCATATTCTTACATGATAAAAAAAAATGTAACAATCACATTTGGATCACAATTAGTATTTAATTTGTTCTTCGTATTAAGATTATCTATCTACCGTCTACAATGATGAGAGAAGGCGATGGTAGAATATTAATTGTTGATTGGAAGTGGTGGGGCTTCGCCCCGCCCCGGCCGTTCAGATCTGCTGGAACATGTCTTAATTGAAATGAAGGGAACCTGCTCTAGAAATTTAAGACGGATATCTTAAGACATGAATAACATTCAACAATTGCATCATACAATTGTAGCAACGATTACTATCTATCCAATATATAATTGTTAATTTTGGTGTAACACGCCTTCATCAGACCACACCTTAATTTAAAATTGTCGCAAATTGGTTTATTATCTGACGTCGCTAATTTTTTGTCCAGATGCATTATAAGTCTCTAATCAATTCAGTAATCCAAAAGAAATGCATCATAATCTATTTTGTTATGCAATTGAACATGATTTTTAATTATGGTATCCTGCATTGTTTTTTCTGAGGATTAATATGAAGAAATAACGCACCTGATAAAATCCTAATTGTTGATTGAGAGTGGCGGGGCAAAAAAGAAAAAAAAAGGCATATCAACCTTTAATAGTTCTAACTTCCCTTGTATGGTGTCGTTCCTAATAGGTGTTTCGAACTTTCCTTGCATTAGGTAAAAATCGATTTAACTTTTTGCGTATGCCAACTATACTTTAAGTCAAATTCTAGTAATCGATAGGCACATTAATCTATATGATGGATTCCCTCGACCCAAAATATGTTTAACTAAACTCTGTCTCAAAAGAATATGCCCCGACCAGAATTTTGCTTAGAGTCTAAAATTAGTGATCCTAATTAAGTTGGCTAGTGTATAAAAACTGGTTTGCCACTAAACATTTACTCTGTGATCCAAAATATGCACTAATATCTAAAATATCCTTGTGTCTCAAATTTATCTTTCTCAAGATTTTGCTTATTGGTTTCGTTGTTAAACTCTACACTGGTCAGATCTCTAAGAGAAGGTGTTTGAATATGACAAAGAATTAACTTACTGACAGCCCACTTCCAAACCCCGCCAGGAAACACGAGGTTTGTTGGCAATATAACCATGGAGGATTTCAGAGTCACTGCAGGTATTTGAATACAATTTGAAAGCAACTTTTCTTCAAAAGAAGTTGGGAGTGGTGGGGCTTCCCCCAGCCCCTACCGTAAAGATTCGATGGAACATGCCTTGATTGAAACGAAGCTAACTTACTAAAAAAACAAAATAGATTGGTTTATGAAAACATGAATATATAATAGAGTTATTTAGCAATTGCAACATACAATGGAAACAACGATTACTATCTATCCAATATATAATTGTTAATTTGTGTGTGATGCCCTTCATCACACTACACCACAATTTAAAATTGCCACAATTTAGTTTTTTAAACGACATTGATAATCTTTTGTCAAGACACATTAGAACATCTATAATTAATTTCTATCTGGTTACGCAATGGAATATGATTTGTACGGTTTCCTGCATTATTTTTTATGCGGGTTAGTATGAAGGAACGCACATGAGAATATCATAATTATTGACTGGGAGTAGCGGGGCATCGCCCGCCCCGGCCGTTCAGATTCGATGGAACATGTCTTAGTTTAAATGAAGCTAACCTACTACAAATAAAAATAGACTAGTATCTTAATAATTGTTAATTTCCGTGTGACACGCCTTCATCACACCATGCCATAATATAAAAGTACCGCAATTTAGTTTCTTATCCGACATTGTTTATTTTTAATAGTTATTGGGCCATCTAAGTCAACCATCTAAGTCAATAATTAAGTTAGAAACAAAATTAGAGATATCTTAAATAGGCGTCGTGCTTCTAAGAATTAAAGAAAGTAACTTGCATATAAAAAGAACGAATTTTGTCAATATATAAGTAACAACATCATCACCAAAATTTAAAAAATCGAGACTCTTTGGTCTATCTATCGTCTCTGGTTAGTGACTTGAAATTTTAGTGTCTATAGTCCCTGATTGGTGACTTGAAATCTTAGTGCTAAAAAGACAATAATTACTCAGAAGATAAAGTTGTTCAATATGTTCAACAATGCCCAAATCAGCTGGAGTTCGACACAGTAATTAGTGTAAAACGCTGTCATTTTTCTAAAACGAACAAATATACTCCTTGTAAATGCGGATTGACGTACAAAAACTCCCCACTGACTTGGGCAAGAAACCCATCGCACCATTCATTTTAGGTGGTTGCCTAGGTCTATAGAAAAGACACAAAAGGTATAAATTTTAATAATGTTTCATCTTTACACATACCCAGTGTTATATATATGTAGGTAGCGTTCTCCCAAAGGCAAGCTCCGAAAACCCGTGCAGTCAGTATAAGAAACAAATCAGATGCCATTTCTTGCTCAGTAGAGAACCCACTAACCTTACATATTCGGAATGGCGCAACAAAAGTAAGAAATTTTATACTTTGCTAAAGGTGCAACTCTAATTAACAGTGTTATCTCTTGGACTCGAATCCGCAACTACATGGTCAGAAACCAAGTGCTCTTCCATTTGAGTTGTACCACGTATCGTCCTATGTTAAGGGGATTTAAAGAAGCTTATGAAGCTTTCTCTCTTGCAACTGCGTACACTGCCTTGCAACAATTTTATTGCACATACACTTGAACAAGTGGTTCAAGTATATGAAAGCAATATAAATTTATTGAAATTTTTTCGCAAGCTGTCCTTGTTCCACTTGCATAGGAAAGCAGTATTTCTGACCTGCAGGTGAAGATAAGATTGAAAAGAAAAAAATCTTCGAAAGTAAGTAAGATTTGAATTAAAAATACAAACAAAAATAGACTAAAAATGATTTCCAAGGTAAGAAAGAAAGATTTGAATTAAAAATACAAACAAAAATAGACTAAGAAGATTAAAACATATAATGAAGTCCGTGGAAATCCCATCACTTTTTGCATCTGTTAAGGTCAACAATATACTTCTACGATCAATTACATTAACAAACGACTCATTACTGGTTGGTGAAAATAAAAAATCAGACCTGAAATGTGCAAACACCACCATGAAATGCTTGAGATGCATCCTGGCCTATTAACTTTAAGGGCAGCTTTTAGCAAATGTCTAGCAGTTTGAGGAGCCTACACATGGAACCTTTAGACCCATGAATATTACATGGACAACCACCCCTTGGAGAGTGATCTCCATCACACTTTCTAGAATACAAAATCAAGAATCTGAATTACTGTCGCAGTATTTCACCTTAATGAAACAATTTATGAGTGAGGAGAGAGAAAGGCTCTGAGGATCGGTGAGTCAACTCACAATGGCTCTTTCTATCAATAACAAAAAATCTTTTCAACTAGAACTGAAATCATTTGATCTTTCTAAAATCAAACTGGGAAATCTAGACGGCTTAAGAATCGAAGAAAAAGGAAGATGGGGCAAGAGATTTTGGATCATTATGTCAACTCAGATGGGTGAATTGGATCAAAGGAATTGTGGAAAGAATAGTTTCTAACAAATGTCGAATCGGTGAAAATAAGTGGAGTAACAGGGATGGTGACTTCTCATTGCAGATTGAAATCAAGGAGAATGGAAAGGGAAATTTCCTGAAAATAGCAAAATTCGACAGAGCAAAAAGAAGGAATAACTCGGTTTGCGTACCTAAAGGTGAAAACAACAGAGGTTGGTACAATCTGGGAGAAAGCATTGAATCGCTTTTGATGAGTAAGGTACAGCCTAAGATTCCTCCATTATTGAAAGAATTCCCACCTCAGCAAGGTATTAAAAGCTCAGTGAAGGACAGACTCCCAAGAATGGATCTAGTATCTATCAAAGGCAACATGTATTGGAATCAAGTGGCTAAAAACGTCTCCATCAAACTGGGTTGGAAGAGATACATAAATCTTAATATTCAAAACAAGACTCAGGCAATTTTTTCGCCGGATAACGACGAGGAATGGATGAAGACGTGGGAACCGAAGACTTGGGTTGTTAATGGCACCGAAATATCAGTGAGAAGATGGAGCTGCGTCACAGAGTTCATCATTCCAGATTCAATCAATGAATCAAAAGTTTGTGTCAAAATCAAAGGCCTACCGATTCAGTACTGGACCAGAAACAATCTCAGCGACATTGGTAGAAAACTCGGTGGTTTGGCTGAAATTTCAAAAGAAACTGCCTTACTTAATCCTGAAATCTGTAGAATCGCGGTGAAAGGAAGTATTTTCAAGATACCATTGGGTCTAGAGATTGAAATTAGTGGGAAGAAATTAATCCTAGTTCTGGAATGGGATTATACTCACCGGCAAAAGTCACCGTCGGTGGAGGAATATTCAAGACTGATGAAGAATATGCCGACAGACCTTTTAGGGATGACAGTTACAGATGAAGACGAAATTGTAAGGCTGTCTGCGTCAGATTCTGTATCAGAGACAGAATTGGGAATTCAAATTTCAAATCTGAATCAGCCACGTGCACTCCCACACGAGTCAGAAGTAGGCTTTTTTAAACAACACTTCCAGGCCCAGAAACTAAAAGAGAAGGACCCAGACTCGGGTAACCACCAAATCAAGCCCCTTTTTGAAAAATGGTTTGAAAGGAAGCAGTTAAAACAGCTTAGTTCTTCAACTCCTGGAAATACTTCTCAAGATCAGACAAGGGTTGAATCAGAAGGAGAAAAGATAACATTGGAGGATGGGGAGATACCAGCTGAAATTGAGGTTGTCCAAGACACATTTCTTTCCACTCCAAACTCAATACATAAAGGTAACTTGGATTTATCTAATTTTGAAAACACTCATATGAAAATTAGAGAAGGGAAGGTTATTATAGATATGAATCGACTTAACTGTGACTCCCAAGAGAGTGTGGAAACCATCTATAACACTGTGAAACTGCTAATGGAGGTCAGCTACAATATGGGAGCTAAACACTTGGGAAGGAATAGGGAAGTACAAAAGATTTTTGCAGGAATAGTAGAAAGACATGAACAAGATCTTATCACACCTGCCAAGAATGTTATGGTGGCCAGTTCTTCTCAAGCCAATGGGGAAATCAACACTTCCAATGCCTAATCAGGTTATTACTTGGAATGTAAGGGGTCTTAATGACTTTACAAAGATTAACAGCTTGAAGGAAATAATAAAACTGCATAAACCTACTGCAGTTGTACTACAGGAAACTAAGATGATGAAGATTAGCGACTGGTTTGTTAACCAACTATGGGGAGGAGATAACAATAAGTGGTCTATGATACCCTCCCAAGGTCTTGGAAGGGGTATGTTAACTATATGGAATTCAGACTTATTAGAGTGTTTAGAAGATGAAGTTTCTCCCAACACTTTAAGCCAAAAATTCAGAAATATACAAGATGATTTTCACTGGACATTAACCAATGTGTATAGTCCGTGCCATAATGATGAAAGAATGGAATTCTGGGAAGAACTAGATGATCTTACAGGTTGGGCAAATGAGGCTTGGGTCATAGCTGGTGACTTTAATGCTGTGAGAAGAAGGTTTGAAAGAAACAAAGCTGGAGGTTCAAGGCTGGGAAAGAGACTGTTTAATGAATTCATGGCTAATCAAGAACTCATTGACCTTCCAGCTGGTGGCGGTTTATTCACTTGGTACAACATGCATCAAGACCCAATACTTTGCAGACTAGACAGGATATTGGTATCCCCCCAATATGAAGGTAAACATCCAAACCTTAGACAAGTTCTTTTATCCAAGTTTGAGTCTGATCACTCTCCAGTCATGCTAACCACTGGTAACTTCACAAGGAAAAAACCTCCTTTCAAGATTGAAAGTTACTGGTTAGCCAACAAAACTTTCTGGACAACCTGAAAGCTTGGTGGGAGGCAATGCACTTCACTGGGACTCCAAGTTACATATGGTCCAAGAAGATTCAAAACCTAAAGTTTTTTATTTTGAGATGGAGTAAGGAGCATTATGGGCAGGCTGATGCACTCAATCTAAAAGAAGAACAAGGAATGCTAAGTACTGAAGACTTCATTACAAGATCTCAACTCAAGTCTGAAGTGAAGCAAATAAAAATGGATGAGCACATAAAATGGTTGTCAAGGGCAAAACTAAATCAAATAAAAAATGGAGATTATAACACTAAATACTTACATCAATATGTCAATGGGAGGAGGAGAAGGAGAAGGAACTCAATACACAAGCTAAAGATAAATGGTGAAGACAACTTCAACCAAGAAGACATAAAAGAGGATTTCGCTCAGCATTTCTCTAATCTATTTAAAGAACAGCACAACTGGAGACCACAACTGGATAGCTCACTGTTCACCACTATAACTGAAGAAGAAAGTGCTTGGATGGAAAGACCTTTTAGCGAAGAAGAAATATTAGGGGTCATCAAGAAATGTGGCAACAATAAGTCACCTGGACCTAATGGTTTTAATCTAGAATTATACAAGGTGGCATGGGAAATCATTAAGAGAGATTTCATGGCAGTAATTCATGAGCTCTGCAGCACTGACAAGGTAAACTGGAGGTTAAACTGCTCATTTATAACCTTAATACCCAAAACAGAAGAGTGTAACAGACCACAACACTTTAGGCCTATAAGCCTAGTCTCTAGCACTTATAAGATTATATCCAAAGCTATGGCAGAGAGGTTCAAGTCAGTTCTTCCTAAACTTATATCAGAGCATCAAGGGGCTTTTGTCAAAGGGAAACAAATACATGACGGCATACTTGTTGCAGGTGAATTACTTGATGCAAGAATCAAATCACAAATTCCAGGAATACTAGTTAAGTTAGACATTGAGAAGGCATTTGACAATGTCAACTGGCATTGTCTGGATAGCATTTTGGCAAGTTCAGGTTTTGGGCTAAAATTGAGGAAATGGGTGCAATGGTCCCTATCTACAGCTCAATCACAAGTATTGGTTAATGGATGCCCTACAAGCAAATTCAGACACTATAAAGGACTCAGGCAGGGTGACTCAATGTCCCCTTTTTTATTCTTACTCATAGCTGAGATACTTACTAAACTATTGAGGAGAGCTGAAGAGCTAAATATGATTTCAGGTTTTCACTTGAATTCAGACATCAATATAACTCATCTGCAATTTGCAGACGATACCCTCATATTTATGGATGCCACAGAAGAAGCAGTGGAGAATTTGGTGCTGGTGCTACATGTTTATGAAGCTATTACCGGACTAAAGGTCAATCTGGAAAAAAGCTCTATCATTAGCATTGAAGAAGATCACAAAGTTCAGGAGCTGGCTAACATAATACACTGTCATGTAGAGTCACTCCCCTTCAAGTATTTAGGTATGCCATTAGGCTCTACAACTAAGCAAACCAGCATATGGGAAGTGATTATACAAAAGTTCAACAAGAAACTAGCCAAATGGAAGCTAAGATTCCTGAACAAAGCTGGAAAAATTATGCTCATCAATTCAGCTTTAGCTAGCCTGCCTGTTTACTTCATGTCTCTGCTGCAAATGCCAGTCTCTGTGGAGAGGAGGTTGAGAGACATCATGAGAGATTTTCTCTGGGGTTCTTCAAATGAGAAGAGGAAAATAGCATGGGTGGCATGCATGAGAAAAGCTATGTAGACCTAAAGAAGCAGGAGGTTTGGGTGTGACACGTGAGGATCACTAATAAATCCTTACTTGCAAAGTGGAACTGGAGATAACTGTGGAAAAGAGAGCACTATGGAGAAGGGTCATACAAGATATAACTGAATCTGATCCTGATAATATATGGCCAAAAGACTATAAGCTCACTTATGGCAGAGGGTTTTGGAGAGGAATACACAATGAAAAATGGCTAATTGAGAATGCTTCCACACTCAAAATAGCCAATGGAAAGGGGGTCAGCTTCTGGTTTGATAAATGGAAGGATTCCACTCCTCTTTACTTACTACACAAGAATGCATTCAAAGTAGCAGTGAACAAGGATGCAAAAGTGGCTGAATTAATCAAGGATGAACAATGGAATATGGAATATAACAATAAAAAGAAGACCTTCAGCAGCTGAACTGGATGACTTCAACAACCTACTAACTACCATCGGTGATCCTCCTTCACTTGAAGAAGAGGAAGATGACTCTCTGAACTACAACAACTTAGCCTATTATTCAGCCAAGGAGGGATACAAGTGGCTTCTTAACCAACAGGTAGACATGCATAATTCCAATTTCCCTCATAGTGTTGTCTGGATAAAACATATCCCTCCTAAGGTGAAGATCTTCATCTGGCTTGTATTGCATAATGCAATACCTACAGTTGACAATCTGAACAAGAGGGGAAGTCAGATAGAGGAGACCCTTTGTAGCCAATGCAGAGGAAAAATCAGTTGCACATTTGCTCATTCACTGCACTTTTTCCAGAAGAATATGGGACTATTTCATTGATGCTTTTAACACTTCATGGACTCATCAAACTACTGTTAAGGAACAACTTGTGAAATGGTCTGACAATAAAGGTAAAAAGCTTGGGAAAAAGATCTGGGCAATACTTCCACACGTTATCTGTTGGGTCATATGGAAGGAAAGGAATAACAGGGTAATGGCTAAGAAAAGAAACAGAAATGCTGGCTTCATCATAAATGAGGTGAAGCGCATGATTTTTGATTGGAGAACAATTCCAAGATGGTTTAAACACTTAACTTTTGGAGATTGTATAAGGAATTGGGATAGTATACTCGATTGTGAGTAATCCATTATAACTGTAATTGACTGGGCCTAGATTACGGGCTAAACTTCTCTTGTAACACTTCTATTTTATTTCAATACAATATACCCTTTTCTCGTCAAAAAAAAAAATTCACATTAATGAAACTTCAAAAGCCACCAATAGTACAAATTGTGTACAATACTTAATGACATAAGATGGATCACACCACAGAAGTCGAGACAACAAACATAAGCCGTATTCACCTGTATTTTACTATTTGTTATTTGATCATTGTATATTATCAGAGGACTTCAAAGCCATTACGTACATTTCCTGCAAAAAATGCAAGAAAAAGTGTTAAATATACAAGTGGAGTGCACGTGCATTGCATGTCGGCAAACACTGTGTTTGCGTCTTTTTCATGTCGAGTGGTACCTAGCTAGATAAAAATTACACCATGGCTTTTCCGGCAACCGTCTAAGCAACCCAAATCAAAAGATTTCTGCTGTAAATTGAGCAAACAAAAAGAACAAAGAAAGTGCTAGTAGATTTGAAGAAAACCCAAAACCACCGCCTCCAAATCTACAGCAACACCACCACCAGTCGATCTGAAGTTTTTGTTCACAACTTTGGTTTTCCCAGTTCACTCCGTTCATTTTTTCTCTCTCTGGGGTCCATCCAAACATTTTTCTCTAAACCTTACTCGAAGAAGAGAGAGTAAATTAAATCGACAGCCTTAATCATAAGAATGTGTTGAAAGTCAAACGATCCAACTGCTTATAATCAAATGTGTGCGAACCAAAAGATGTGCGCGAACGAAAAATTTGTTAATGAATTTGAGATTTTTCCATCCGCGCCTTAAAGAGGGAGGAGATAAAAGATACATAAAGAATGCTCTCTGGATCCCTTCAGTTTCTAAAAGTAGTATTTTCTAACATGTTACAGGTTTGAGGAGGCGAGACAAAGTATGGTTAGCTTAGCTAAATGAGATCAAACAATACTACCCGAACCGAAGATTGTTACAGCTCAAGGAAAATACTGCTCATGATGCCCAAGCAGTATGAAAAATAGCAAGTTCTTTCCGGTAGACATGCATTCTCAAGAAATGGAACCTCGTTACTAACATTTTTGAGTAACATGACGGTCATAAACTGCGAAATTAATATGACATGCATTCTCCAGTTTATGTCCACTTCTGTATGGAGCCTACTCTGACTCCCGCACAAAGGAAATCAATAGTCACCCATACTGAGTCTACTCTGACTCCCG
>JAJJMA010341117.1:1659-15445 GCA_023529015.1 Papaver nudicaule
TTTTTTTTTTTTTTTTTTTTTTTTAAGTTTCAACCTAATTGACCTTTAGGTGGCATAAGTTATTTTATTTATTTTTTGTTAGCAAAGTATTCTTTGTGTTGTTCGTGAAAAACTTGATATTTTAAAAGGCAAGGAAAATTGTGTTGCCGGTTAAAATTTTATTCGATAAATGATGGCTTAATAACCATAGTTTGAAGTAGTATATGATGGATGGATACCATACTGTAGGGGAAAATAAGGCTTATTAACACGCATCATGTACATCTTAGTAGTGGTGTTATAATCAAACCCTATGAGTTAACGGCGGGGACATCTATGACCTTTTGTCGACCTTTTGTGAGCAACAAAGGACACGGGTACAGCAAGTTAGGACTCTTTCTTCAGCATAACCCCATTCGCGTGTGATATGGTATATTTTGTGCTCTTTCTCTCTCTCTGAGAAAAATATTTTTCTTTCCCAAATTCAGACAGAAATCCCCTTCTCGATAAGAGTTACTAACTCATTTAAACCTCCTATGTCATATGTGCTGGTTTGAACAGGTAATAGGTAGGTCTCTTATTTGTCTTGGTTTAGCGCGGAGGTCAGTCTTAGACTCTTAGTATGCAAAGTCTTGATTTTAATTTTATCCTGCGCTTGAGTAAAACTCAAAATGAACCTCAAGTATTTCAGCCATGTATCGAATAAAAAACTTTAAGAAGCAAATTAAACACCAACATATATAGCAGGAGAAACAAAGGGCTATCATAAAGCACATGGGTCGGGTCGGGTCCATGCAGATTGGTATACACCTAAAAGTTTGTTCAAACATGCAAAGTACTACCCTAGTTTAAATAACATGGTCGAACTTGTATGTTTATATGTAAACAAATACTTTATTTGTCTGAAACCTGAAGTGTGTTTCGATTTTTGGCAAAAATGATGATTCCCGTTGAGTGACATATCAGTTTTTAAATCACCTGATAAAAGTTTAGTTTGGTTTATATGGATTTTCAAATCATAGTTTGAGATCGTAGGTCAAGATGCATTTTTCTGACAATTTAGCTAGACAAATTTTACCTTACGGATACACTAAAACCTCTGTATAGGAATAGCCTCGAGATCATGAAAAATATTTTTATAGAGAAGTTATTCTTAGATAGAGGTAATCGTTTTAAAAATTAAACCAAGTTGGAACCGATCTTTTTTATTCATATATGGAGTTTATTCCTTTATAGAGTATTCTTATATAGAGATTATATTGTATATTTTATTAAATCATAAGATACATTTTGGGTGTTGGCGGTAAATCTAAAGATGGATCACAATTAAATATGATCACAAAAAAATACCATGTTTGCACAATGATTTATAACTTGCCCAATGACCCAAAATTTGATTATTCATTAATTATATGTCTGCGAAGTGATGATTTCCGGAATTTGAGTGTGGTTAGCCGTTCAGTACATGTTATGAGTGGTTTGCTGTTATACAAGGAGCGTTTTAACAAAGTTATTTTCCATTAAACAAAAGATACACAATAAATAATTTTACTACATATAGAAAACTAAGAACATATTAAAGGATGCAGCACAACAAATCTTGTTTAGAGGGAAGAGAATCATAGAAAATAAGTGTGATACAAAAAAACTTAGCACAAAATCAATGTTGGCTAATCCTTATTCACTATTTTACTAATTATCTTTTCTGGCTACTTTTTTCCCTAGCTCCTAGCTTACCTATGCCTATAAGAAATGCCCTAGTCGGTTGGCCTTTTCCACCCTTGCCGAACGGAGTTGAGCTGCTCTCTTTTTATCTTCTTCCCCCTCTTTATCTCTCTCTATCAAACAAACCCCTAATTCATTTAACTGAGACTGAATTTCCCCTTGAAGATGAAAATCGTATCCCCTATAAATTCGTTAACTCATTCTCATCATTCGTTCTTAGCAAAAACCCACTCTCTGTAAGAAAAACACAGCCATGGAAGAGAAAAGTAACAAAATTTGTCCAGCTTGCCTCCTTGAGCTCAATTCACAGTCGACTAGCACTTCAGAGATCTTATGTGTAATGTGTTCAACTTCTCTGGTGAGGTTGATAGATCAAAAGGAATCTAGGGTTTTTCTTTCTCTTGAGTTCGCTTTCAGTTTTGGGGTTTATGATGAAACATATTTTGTTTTGATTTTCATTTTTAAGGTTTATGATGAAACATGTTTCTTCAATCTGTTATGTTTCATCAAACATCTCATTGCTAGTTTGTTTTAATATTTAGATTATAACTTATGCTCTCGGACTCATCATCAATAAGAAAGCTCAGGTAATTTTTGAAGTTTTGTTTTATGGTTTAGTTTTTTGAGGATTTGTAATGAAACATATTTTGTTTTGATTTTATATTTAGGGTTTTTGATGACATATTCAGTGTTTCTTCAATTTGTTTATTTCTTCAAACATCCCATTGCTCGTTTGTTTTGATTTGGTAGGTTCCAACTTCTTCTTCCAATAGACTCATACTCAATAATCAAGCTCATGTGCTTAGGATTCTCTTTGTAAGTTTTTTTTTATTGTTCGTTTTGTTGAGGGTTGGTAATGAAACATGTTTTGGTTTGATTTTAATTTTAGGTTTTGTGATGACATATTTTGTGCTCCTTCAATCTGTTATGTTTCTTCAAACATCTCGCTCCTAGTTTGTTTTGATATATAGTTTATTACTTTGTTGTTTTAATGTTATGATTCATGTTATGCGTATGGATAATCAGAGCATCTAGGTAAGTTAGTTGCTTTGATGGAATCAGCGATATTTGTGTACTGAGTAGCTCGAAAGTTTTAAGGGATGTGATGAGTAGACATTAAGGTATGAATAGGATAAGTCCATCTATAAGCTGAGTTGCACTAGGATCCTTTTTTTTTATCGTAACTTTTTCTTAACCATCGATATACTTACTAAATCACTTGGATAGGAGAAGAGCTGGCTAGTTTGTTATTCTGCGAGCAAACCAAATTTTTTAAGTTGTTTGAATCTGCATGCTAGAACTTTAAAAAAATCCTTATCCTCGTAACTAATAGGAACTTTTGAAAATGTTGCTTTAGTAGAAAGATATTTATAGGCTAACACTGAAAAACCACACTGAAAGCGATGAGGATTTTTAGAAACGTGTTGGATGATTTTTCTAAATGTTTTCAAGTAGGAATATTGCATCCACATATTTTAGTAATTGTGTGTTTCTTTTGTAATCTGTTTATTTTCATAATCTGTTGCGTTTCTTCAACTTCGACTTCTTTGAAACAATGAGAATCCTATCACCCATTACATTTCTTCACCCATTTAAACCGCCTATAAAAAAAAATTTATCTCATTCTCATCATCCATTGTTAGAAACACAAATACTTAGCAAAATTACCTTTTTCAAAGCAAAAACCCATTTTCTGCAAATACACAATCATGGAAGGAAAGATTAACAACTATTGTCTATCTTGTTTCCCATAATTTAAACCTCGGTCGATTACCACATCAGAACTTGTTTGTATGTTGTGTTCAACTCCTCTGGTGAGGTTGAACATGAAGCTGAGAAGGTATTTAGGATTTTTTAATCTTAATTTTGTTTTCTTTCAGGTTTTGTTATATGAGTCTAAATGATTTAGTTCGTTTTTATGCTTGAGTTATTATTGTTCCTTTGATAATCATCAATATCGTTTTTTTGGGTTTTGTTTCTTTTGATCATCAATCAAGATCATCAGATGATCAGGGATTTACTTCTTCTAAGTTTTTGAGTTGTTCCTCTTGAACTTTCCACGTTATTCAACGCTCCCTTGAATTGCTTCAGGGCTTTGTTCATTATATCCATGTCGGCTTGAAGCTTGTTTACAGCTTTCATATTTCCCTTAAGGAGCCGACACCTTCCTTGGACATGTCCAGATTTGCCACAGTACTGGCAATTCTTGGAAGGATTTTTATCCTGAGTTTTAGCTTTCTCAGGTACACCTTTGTGTTTTTCATTAGATGGAGGACTGGATCCAGCCATTATGAAAGTATTGTTCTTGGTGTATGTGTTACTATTGAACCCTAACCCATTGGTGTTGCCAAAGGCTTTTTGACCAAATAACATTGCTGCTACTTTATATGAGCTACCAGACAGCCTTTGGAGATCATCTTTTAGGGCATTAATTTCTCTATCCTTTAGAGATAAAGTTGAGGAGAGATCATCACTCAATTTCTCAAGTTTTTGATCTTTCAGGAGAAGGGTTTTCTCTGCCTTTTCAAGATCAGATTTTAACTGATTGTTTTCTTGATCTAGGATCTCGCTCTTGTTGATCAACTGATGAATTAAAATGTTTTTCAAATCATCATGTTTAGATCGTTCATCTGAAGTCCCAGCCATTGAGGCAGTTTCTTCATGATCTAATTCGAATTCAAGCTGGTCAGGCATATCATCGAATCGAGGGGAGAGAGCATTATCCCTTTTATAGTATTCCTTACTAGGGCATATGTATTTCATGTGTCCAAAGCCTCGACACTTGAAACATTGCACATCATCTAGATCATCATCATCCCAGTCAGGATTAGGTTTCAATGCTGGTAAGGATCTTCTACTCCTGAATTGCTTGTCTCTTCTAGATATGAAAAGATCTTTCAGTTGTTGTGTGATCAGAGACAGTTCAGTGTCCACTTCTTCATTGTCTAGGTTTTCACACTCATCAGCCCAAGACAATTTCAGTGGAGAGGAGGTGCACGGAGTGCTTACGACTTCAAAAGCGATAGATTTTTGTTTATCTTTTCGCTCATGATCGAAGATTTTTAGCTTGGCAACAAGGTCACTTCTTATTATCTCTAAGCCGTAAACTTCTTGGATGGCATGGTTTTTCGATTCATACCTTGAGGGTAATAACCTCAGAATTTTACTCACAATGTCCCTTTCCGGAATAGCTTTACCTAAGGTGTGACAGGCATTCACTATCTCAGGCAATTTGTGGTTAAATTCTTCAAAGGTATCATCCTCAAGCATTCGAAGGTTTTCCCAGTCAGACATGAGGTTTTGAAGTCTAACTTCTTTTTCTGCTGAATTCCCTTCGAACACGTTCCTTAATCTATTCCAAGCCTCGTGAGAGGTTTCACATGTGGCCACGTGATAGAAAAGATCAGGTGTTACTGCATGAATGATAGCATTAAGCCCATCATAGTTTTGCTTGGCGGCGAGTGTTTCCACATCATTATAAACCGCTATGTCTTTGAGGACAAATACACCATTAACTTCAACAGTTGGTGGTGTATATCCCTTTTTGACATATAAACCCAAGTTTTGAAGTCTCGGGCTTAAAAAAAATGAAGTCATTGCAGTTTTCCACCATAGGTAGTTTGTGCCATCAAACTTTGGTGGTACGTTACAAGCTCTAACGCTTTGGTCCATAGCTCACAAGCCGCGATAAACACAGACAATTACGTCTTTTATGTGTTCACCGGCTCTGATACCAATTGAAAAAGCAGGGGTACCGAAATACAACCAACTTTTCGTTTGGGCTCGTGAGACTTATGGTCAGATCTGGACGATCTCAAAAATCAATATCCAGATCCGTTAACCTGAGTTTGGATCACAAGGATCAGTCCAACGCAAGACAGGGTCTTGGTAAATACAAGGGATGGATTGAGGACAACGATCAGGTTTATTAATAACGTACTTCTTGTGTTTGCTTTAATTATATAATCAGAGAATATAATGCGGAAAGTAAAGCACACAAGACACCGGAGATTTTTTTAACGAGGAAACTACAACTTGTAGAAAAACCTCGGGACCTCGTCCAGACTGAACACCGCACAATACAAACTGACTACAAACACTAGCCTACAATAAGACTTCGGTCTAGGATGTAGCAGAGACCGATTCCAACCCTCCAAGCGAACTGGCTACTGTCGCACTCCTTACGTCTCTAGATCCCCCACAGATCGTCACACACTTGATTCTCCTAGTTGACGTCCTTTACAGGCCTAGGAGTTGCTTTAACCGATGTTAAAGGCTTGTGTCAACAATTTCGTCTTTGCAACCTCAATTATCGACTGTATGTTTGAACTGTCCTCTATCAGTTTGACATACACAAAGTGACTTCCTTCGGATTGCTCCAGGTCATACGGAAATCTACATACAAGCGGGGGCTGATTAGTAAACCGAGTAAATTATGCCCAACTTGTCTCTACCTCAGTTGTACACGAAGAATCAATTAAGAAACTTATACAACTGGAGCTAACTAGGTCTTACAACACCTAGTGCAGCCGTGCGTTGCTTCCTTTCAACCTTGTATGTAACGTTTCAGTTCTTGAATGGTCTTATATCATAAGAGAAGGACCGTAGAATAGACAAGAACGTAATCAGGTTACCAAGGTTACAGGTTAATCTGATTTCAACCACTAAGGTCTCAATCTCCTACTTATGCTTCCCAACTCTCAAGAGAAGTCTTTATAGTCGTAGGTAAATCCCGTGAGGAACTGCTACCTAATAGAGGATAACTATACCACAACAAGCATTCACCGAAGTGAAAAGAGTTTTACGATCACTTCCCAAAGGACCTTCACGTATGCTTGATGCTTGCAGTATTCGTCCTTAGACACCTCTATTTATAGCACTCAATAAGATAGGTTGCTTTGGAATAAAACAACTAATTACTTGTCCCACAAGTTTAGGAAACCCTAACTTGCAAACCAAGTAAAAGAGATTTATCTCAATTGGAAATCATTAATCACTTATCTGCCAAGTGTTTTGTTAGCTCAAAACACTTCAAGATAAAGATCCAACAGAACGGAGATACTCTTTATCTTATTAACACATTGAGAACTGTTAGATGGACCACATAAGATATTTTCGTAATAATCCAAGTCCAACTAAGAGATAAAGGAGTTCAGAGTTTAACTCGAGTGCAAATCCAGAAGAATATTCACTTGGGACGGTTTGCGAACCGTCCATCTGAATCACAGCCAAAAGTATCAATTTTGAGGTTCGCGTAGGTACGCGTACAAAATGACACTTTGGAACTCAGGAGAAAATCCGAGTTTCTATTCCACGTACGGTTCGGGAACCGTCCGCCATTCAGATTAGGGTTTAACAAGACCCGTTGGAAGTTCTGGGCTTAACCAATACTTAGACGTGTGTGACGCCCTCAGCTGTAATCCACTGGACTCTTGCTCAAGAGTACTCCTTTAGATTCACCCATATCCAACAAGTGATTTGCAAGCAAACCATTGCAATGGAAAAATGGTATCGAATCTATCTCATGCATTCTTGTAACCTTAGTATTTACGGGAACAAACACTAACATAACACATGGTCATGTAGACAAGAACACGATCTCAATCGTTATTATAGCACTACTAAAGTAGCCTGCTATTTCGAAAGATAGAGAAAGTAGAATAGAAGAATTTACATAAAATTCATAACTCCTACTAACCATTTGTCGATGAAGAATAATTGATGTCTTCTTTGTCTTCACAGTCTTCGTCTTCAAGGTCTCTACTACTTAGTATATATCCCAATTCCGAAATCTAAACTCTAGTAGGCTAAATCAAGAATTGTGTTTTGACACCTAAAACTGACAACTAGCTTGACATACCAACGCTAGTGGGTTTGACCGGACAATGCCCTAACAGAAGTCAATCTCATTTTTGTTATCAACGAGATAAATATCTAAGAACTTCAAGTTGGTGTTCTAACAAAATGAAATGTTAGAAGGACAAAGATTGAAGGAGGAATGTACGTCTCCTTTTATAGTGTTTCGACTAAGGCACGTTTGGCAAAGGCAAAGTCCGAAACCTTAATGAGAATTGAATGTGCATCCAATTCTGCATTAAAGGCATTTAACGCGGACTTAATTACCTTTGACTTCAAATGCTGAAAAACATAAATGAAAACAATGTTACATTTATTGCAGCATTGAATTACTTGATACTCTAGTGAGAACCTTTCATAGAAACCGGTTCTACATGGCTCTCGGTTTCTGGGACAAAACCGAAATTACCATAGTATTAAAGTACTTCTTCCAAAGTTAACATGGTGACAACATAAGCTTTGAATGTTGTCGTTAACTTGAATCTAGATTCCAATAGGAATGATCTAGATGGAAGGACTGGGCCACTTCAAATTAATCTAAGCAATAGAACATTGTCGCAAGTCGAAGGTTTGCCTTATTATGTCATATAATGAACTCTGGCACAAGTTCATGACCATGTTGAACCAAATCATACTTTCAAGAATAAGATCATTGAATCACAAGTACGATTAATGAATAGTCTTTCACATTCCATTTGCAAGTGCAAGCAATGAAATGTGGTCAAGGAGATCGATTTCATTTAGATTGATCGATTCCTTGTGTTAGTGTATTGAATCCAACTTAGGAAAATTGATACACTTCTTAAAGTGAATTAATTACACATTAGTGAAATCGATACACACTTGGGGTGGATTGATTGCAAATTTATGCAATGCATTCCTCATGTGTTGTAAATCCATTTATGGCCTTGTGTTCGATCTACTACCATTAGGAGATCGATTTCTAAAATAAGAAATCCATTCCTAACTTAAGGGAGATCGAATCCACCATATGGTAATCG
Source organism: Papaver nudicaule (assembly GCA_023529015.1). Taxonomy (NCBI): domain Eukaryota; kingdom Viridiplantae; phylum Streptophyta; class Magnoliopsida; order Ranunculales; family Papaveraceae; genus Papaver; species Papaver nudicaule. Next base: position 10,221 of record JAJJMA010341117.1, read on the forward strand.
ATCCAGACTTAAGTAGATTGATTACCAATTAAGGAAATCAAATCTACACACTGGACATCGATACCTAGCCATTGGTAATCGATCCAGTTCTAAGTAGATTGATTGCCCATTAAGGGAATCGAATTTAAACACTGGAGATGGATACCTAGCAATGGTAATCAATTCCTTTGCATGGTGATTGATTTCTAGTTTATACAAAACTAAAAACTGGATTTGTAGCTAAGTGTAAAATCACTAGCTCTATGAATGCACAGTGCAGTCGAGTTAGAAAACTCTTATTAATATCGATGCATGCATTCAGGTAATGAAGATAAACTTCATAAATCCATTCACCATGAATTACTATTCATAATACAAAGCTCCTAAAATCTTGTATTGAATTGGTTCGAGGAGAGTCATGATGGAGTATAAAAAAGAAGACTCCATATAGAAATGCTCTCTGGTCATGGAACTCAAGAAAAGAGAGTTCATAGACACTGTCGAATACTAACAGTCAAAAGCTTCGATTAGAATTAACATTCAGCTCAGAGCAGAGGACCACTGAAATCATTGTTTCTAGAAGGACTAACCTTTTTGCTGAAGGAGGATATTTTCATTTGTTCTTCATTCGTCTTCAGTTCTTGATTAGTCTTTCAGATTTACCAACCATCATCCACCTAAAGGTATAACCTAGTGAAGTCTGACTATTAGTAGACATGTTCAAGTGTACGAGTTTTGAACACTAAATTATGACAACCATGCTTGACAAACCAACGCCTGGTGGGTTTGACCGAGCATGCTCTAACATGCTCCTTTGATTATTATCAATCCATATCATCAGATAATTCTTTCTTCAAAGGTCCGTTGTGTGAGTCTGAATGATTTAGTTTGTTTTGATGTTTGCTACTGCTCCTTTGATGATCGTCAATATCATTGGATAAGAAGGGTTTCTTTCTTCAAAGTTTCATTTTATGATTCAGTTTTTTTTCATTTTTGAAGCTTGTGGTAAAACATATTCAGTGTTTCCTTCTATGTTATGATTTTTCTAACATCTCTCTCATATTTTGTTTTGATTTTTAGGTTACTACTTCTGCTGGTAATATTATGTGCCTTATATAAAACGGCCAATAGCCCGCTAGTTGCCCCAAAAGAAAGCTCTTAAAGCTTCTAGATGTATTCCCGACCAAGTTTCTACTCTATATAAATATATGGGATCCAAACCCTAAAGGTGTATGTGACCCAACCCTATAAACTCGTGCACAAAAACTCTTATTGACCTGGGCGTCTGAGCCTCTTTGTTGTTTTTTCCAGGTTCCTCCTCGTATTATTCATCAAGTGGAGGAGAAAATCATCATCTACAATCATGTTTGGGGTGTGAATTTATTCGTGCCCAAACAAGTATCATTATGGATAATCAAGCTAAGGTAATTAGGTTTTTCCTTTAAGTTTTGTTTTATGATTCAGTTTGATTTCAATTTTAGGGTTTTTGATGAAACTGAAAAAGCAGGGGTACCGAAATACAACCAACTTTTCGTTTGGGCTCGTGAGACTTATGGTCAGATCTGGACAAATTGAATTTCAATATCCAAATCTGTATAACCTGAGTTGTGATCACAAGTGATCAATTCCTACAAAGACAAGTCTCTGTAAATCTTTATTCAAGATTTGGAATCAACGTCAGATTATTAATAACGTACAACTTGTGTTGCTTTAATTATATAATCAGAGATATAATGCGGAAGGTAAAAGCACACAAGACACCATAGATTTTTTAACGAGGAAACTACAACCTGTAGAAAAACCTCGGGACCTTGTCCATATTGAACACCACACAATATTAACTGTCTACAAACACTAACCTACTATCAAACTTCGGATTGGGATGTAGAAGAGACTGATTCCACCCTTCAAGCGAATCAGCTACTGTTGCACTCTTTACGTCTCTAGGCTCCCGCAAGACCCTACGCACTTGATTTCCCTAGCTGATGTCCGTTATAGGCCTTGGAGTTGCTTTAACCGTTGTTAAAGGCTTTTTGTACTCAATCCGTCTTTCGACAGAGAATACGTAAATAACAATTTTCCTTTTAGATATAATCAAGGTTTTGGAAAACTTGTTTTGTGCTCTTGAGGAACCGTACACAAGGTCAGGTATCAAAAACACACAATTAGGGTTTGCACGAGAACCATGACGACCTAATTGTATTCTTACAAGAACGACTAGAAAACCTAGTGATATCTTGCAGAATCTCTAATCTATATGTCTACCAACAAAAGTTGATATACAAAATAGATCGTATCTATCAATCCTGGTTTTACAACCTATAATCCTTGAATGGCTTTATTGCAGAAGAGAAGGACCGTAGAATAGACAAGGATTATAAGTAAAGTCTTTTGTAATTCTCACCTTGTTCGTGAAGAACAGAAATAACAGAGAACAACCTTATGTAGCACACTTACCAGCAGGGATGGTTTGTTAAGCTACATGTATGCTTATTTATAGTGATGGTTGCTTAAGGATAAAGCTAAGATTCCTTGTGCAACAAGTTAGCTAGTGACCGTGTAAACACGCCCCGTTACTTAACTTGCACACAATGAATCTAGTCACCTTTCTATTGTAGAAACCAAGTAGTGTTTATCTAACAAGAGTTTGATAGATTATAACTACCTCATTTAAGAGTTTTGGTTTCATAACAATTGTGAAAGGATAACCTTATCCCTTGACTAGGAGATATTCTGCAAAACTTATCTCTTAAGAAAGATAATTGTAGCAAAACTCTAATCAGAACGGACCACAACACAGGTGTGAAAGTGGGCCATCGTAACCAGGAGGTGGACCTCAGAAACACGACCAGAAAAACCCTAATCGTGATTTCCGGGGGCGGTTCGCGAACCTCCACGCTTTTGAAAAAGCGTTAGTTCCAGAAGATTCCAGAAGCTTCCTACTCCTTTTCCCGAATTCAGCTTTTAGCTACGCTTTTCAGTTTCAATAAATCACTCATAACTTCTTCGTTATACAACGGAATTAAGTGATTCTTGAAGCGTTGAATTCGTATTTTCATTCACTATAACATGGAGACCTACTCAAAGGTCAAAGGTTGCCATCACAATGATCATATGAACCAAATCTCCTCGGGTTAATATAAAATGATGTAATTTCACTGTCATAAGCATTGTTCCACATAGTGAGTTCATTACTTCGATAGATAGAGATAAGAATAACAAGAGTTCAAGGAAAATTCAATCTTTACTAACCTTTGTTGATGAAGTCCTTGATGATGTCTTCGTGTGTTCTTCATCTTCATCTTCAAAGGGTGGAGATCGACTTTAAACTCTACTACCTCTATCCTAACCTGAAGTAAACCTTTAGTAGGCTAAATCAAGAATTGTGTTTTGACACCTAAAACTGACAACTAGCTTGACATACCAACGCTAGTTGGTTTGACCGAGCAATGCCCTAACAGAAACATATTTTGAGAAATTAAGAAACTCAGTTAATGTTTTCTTGTATCTTGAGTGAATCAATTTAACTTTGTCGCTTGCTTGGTGGTATTTTCAATTAGACAAGTTCTTCTTAAAAGAACTTGTGCATGAGTTTTTCTAAGAATTAATAACATGAATTTTTTTCCTTAAGTAATCTTGACATAATAAAAAATCGGGGTTCGCATCCCAAATTATTAATTTCAAACATTATAAAAAATCAGAAAAGTAACATCCATTGTTTTTGCTTTTCTAACTTTTTCTTCATCTTTTAGGTGGTTGCCTATGCGCTACCAAGGAGTGTTGCTGCAAATGCACCCACCATTGCTAATGCATTTGATAGGGTAGTGGCTCTTCTTTCTTGATTCTGCCAACAATGTTTAGTGTCAGTTTGCAGTATTAGGCTCTTTTTATGTTGGCTAACTATTTTTTCGCAGTTTGATATATATATGCGTATCTTAGAGGTGAACTTAAAAAATGTACCTAACCGGGAAGACAAGCATTTGCTTAAATAGTAAGGAGTATCTTATTTGATAAACAATATCAGTGTCCGCGTTAAAACCTCGATATCCACCCAACATATCGAGGCAAATCGGGTACCTATGACCTCGATAGCCTATGTTTGCTTTAAAACAGGCAAGTAACTAAAAGCCTTTGGGAAGGGTGATCCATAAGCCCCCACTAGCTTGGTTTACTATCTCTTACATCGAAGTAAGCCCTGGAGTTGCACCCCAAGTAACCATAAGGGCCTAGAGCATTGCAAGGACGACTTCGTGGTTCGAATCACGAGTTGCTCAATAAACAGTTTTCGCAAAGAAAAATTTACAAACGCAATAGCTTCATTCCACAAAGAAACAAGAAACAAAAAAGTACATAATCCGGGAGGGGAAAACAAAAAACCAGCCTTGCAAGTCACACACAATACAGAGGAAAAACAAAAAATGAAAAGCACAACAAGATAACAGAAGGGATGGACCATCTTCTACTTAGTATCTTCAAGAACCTCCTTAACGACGGCATCATCAACTTTGAGAGCATCCTCGGGATCATTCTTTGCAATAGTGCCACCAGACCCGTCATCATCCTTCGAATTTGCAACCTCGGGAATACCATCCATGGCAGTTTTAACAGCTTGGACACCAGCCTCGGCATCCTTTCCAGCCTCGTGATCAGAAGTTTCGACAAAATCCTTCGAGGATTCCTTTGTCGACTCTTCGGTACCAATATTTTCACCTTGGACCCCCTTTTTCTTCTCCATGTGATCATCACCTCCTTCGTTTTGCTCTTCGCCCTCTGGCTGTGCGATACCAGAATTTCCCACCAAATTTCCTTCCCCTCCTATATCTTCAAAATCACCATCAGTGTCAACATCTTCGCTACCCATTTCTTCATCCTCTTCAACCTCTTCATCCCAAACTTTCCCTTCCTCCTTCAGCTGCGCTAATATGTCCTTGACATCTTGCGAAGAAACTAGTTCTTTATCAGAATCTAGTGAAGCACTAGGATCATTCACACCCAGACGATAAAAAGGAAGTCGCATTCCGAATTCCCTAAACAAAAACCGGCCATGTTGACGACTGAACAAAGCTGTCCGATCAGCCTCTCCCTCGATATGCTTATTCAGTTTCAAAACCTCCTCATTCAACAGCTTAATTTGGCCATCCTTCTCCTCGCGAACATTTCGTAGAAGCCCAAGCTCATTGTCCTTACTCTTCAGCTGAGTATCCAACCCTGAAGCAAGCTCGCTCTGGGTCTTAAGGTTTTCAGAT
>JAJJMA010341117.1:15545-27068 GCA_023529015.1 Papaver nudicaule
CCCCCCCCCGACAACTTCTTAAAGCTGCTTTCCCAAGTCTTTTACATAGCGAGCAAAATAAAATAACATCAATTGCAGTGCTCCGACAGAAAGACACCAAAGAAAACTCGATAGCGAAACAACTATCTCACCTCTACTCTTTTCGAGATCTCTTGAAAGGCTGATGTTCTCCTGCTGCAACCGAAGAATCTCTTGATCTAGGCGAGTAATCTCAAACCCCTAAGCACGAGACAGCTCCAGTAAAAACATCCCATGGTGGTGATACTATCACAATAAATCACCACACGATTAGGTAAACAAACCACAACATATAAGGGACCAGTCAAAAGACACATACAGCTTCGACGAATGCTTGATGCATAGTCCACGCCGAGGCAAGAGTATTTTTATCCCAAGAACCAGAAAAAGCTTGTGAAATAAATTTGGCAACAGAGGGGTTGAGCTGATGATTATGAGGATCTTTAGCATACGCCTTCAGATGATTTGCAATATCTTCAGCATAAGGACCAGGGATAGAACTCCGTTCCACGGACCTTTCAACCTCTTGCTCAGTACAAGGCCTCTGCGCAAAGCTAGTGGGAACCGAGGGGCCAACCAAAGAAGGCTGGGACGGTTGACCCAACACCAACCAAGCGATCATTCGATCCATACTCGTTCAAATTCATACCAGACTGGTGAGGGTCAGACTCAAAATCAGTAGCAGTGGCATCAACAGAAGCAGAGGCAGCGTGTTTTTTGATCGAAGCAGCATCGTTAGTAGGTTGCTCCGAAGCCAAACCTTGGAAAGAATGTCCAGGGACATCACCTTTCTTATTCCTCTTCAAGGGGGGATTACTCTCATCATCCTCGGTATCTTCATCATCCACGTCCTTGACAGAGACATTCGAGGGCGCAACAACTCCTTTACCAGCGGCCCTGGGGGATACCTCTTCGAGCCCACTAGCCTCGAGGCAACAGTCTTCACAATTCTTTTACCACCAGTAGCAACACCCGCACGATTGGGATCACACAGCGAGAACTCCATCACACCATCATTACCAGAAATCACCTCCTCAAGCTGCAAACCAGTCAATTTGTCAGGTTCTAAACAGAGGCAGGTATTCATACCCATCACATAACTGAGGCACGTTGTGTTTATCACCTGACTACTTGCCTCCTTCCCAGCATTAGTAGACTTCAAGGTTCTTTTTCTTTTCTTCAGTTCAGCAACCTCCTCCTGATCTTGTTGATTTTTCAGTCTCTCTTGCTCCTCTTTCTGAGGAAAGAAAAAATTACAATAAGAAAATGATTAATAGAAACTTTTAAAGAGAAAGTAATCTTATTATACCTTCGCTTTAAAGGCCGCGATCTTTTCCGAAATTTCTTTCTTTCTTCTTCGGAGAAGTGTATCTTGTAGAATTCGATAATAGGGAAATTATGCCCCCCGGCAAAATTCGTTTGCTCAGTCTTACCCTCTTCGTCAACGAAACCAAAGATAATTGGGCCTTCGATGAGCACGGGATTCGAGAACCACACTTCATCTCTAGAATGACGAAGAAGCGAGTTCGAATTAGATCCGTAGGGGTCCACATCGCCCAAAACATGTTCAGAGTGTGGCACCTTGCCAAGACTCACACCCCAAGGAGCCTTTCTCTTAAGTAAATTCTTCTCTACTCTATAGTGCTTGAAAAAGTTGTCGGCAGTCCAGAAGCTCTGAGGATGTTTAGGGTCGATGGGAAGCTTTTCGTAATAATATGATTTGCCCTCCGAACGAGCCACCCACTCGCGAATAACACGAATGGAATTTCCATTCAACTGCATTGCACCACAAGGAGGAGAGATCCGTGAATAAATCTCATAAAATAAGGGATTTGCAGGGTTGTACAAAAGAATGGGAATTCCGGCGCCGAGCTGCTCGCCGGAAACGATTATCTTCCTGTTATTACACTCATTTGCAGAAATAAGCTCTGGGGACAAATTAACCCCCCTACCAAGGCTCTTACAGGGAAAAAGGTTTATTTTAAAGCCATAAATCGCAGCCCTTTCCTCCCAAGTAAGCTGCTGAGGATCAACTATCTTCCTAGGAAAGATAACACTGGCCGGGACATTCTTTTTGGGAGCTTGAATACAGCAAAAGAAGTCAGAAAGGAGACAAAGAAGCATGCATCAAGAAAAGGATAATACAGCAGAAGACCATCAGTAAAGCTTACCATTCTTAAGAGATAAAATCACGAAAAAAAGACGACGAGAGAAAGCTTCAAAAACTGAAAAACTGGGAAGGCGACGAAAAGTTTAAAAGAAGGAAGAAGAAGAAGGGAGAAAGAGAGGGAGAATGAGTTTAAATAGATGGTGGGGAACCGGCGCAACAGGTAAAAGGTAGAACTGGCGATGGTTTCGAAAAATCATTAAAGCAACGTGTGTCAGTTGAGGAAACTAAACGATGGACACGTGTCGAGGAAGATGAAGCACCACGAGTTTTCTTCTCCAAATCTCATCGTTCTTCGGACAAGAAAAGAGGCAAACTGTGGAGAGTAAAATACCTTCGGGACACATGTCAAGATCAGAAGGGTGAGGCCCAACCAAAGGATGTCGCTGCCACTCCTCGGATAAACCTATGAAGTGACCTCGAACTGGAGATCGATAAGAGAAGCCTCGAACAGACCTTCGAAGGATAAGGATGCAAAGCCATCTTCGGAGTACTCACCGAAGGAACCGCCTTACTCGACAAGCTCTGACACCACCACGATTGAGTAGTTTGTCTTATTAGTTGTAAACCACTACAGACTCGGCCTATATAAGGCGAGCTCGAGATCATTTGTAAGGGTTGGATTTTTGGTGTAACCTAAGTCGTGAGAGTGAGATTAGGTTAGTTTCTCCTAAAGCTTCCAAGGGTCATATCCATGTATTAGTTAGCATGAAAATCAATCAATAGTTATGCTCTTATTTTACATATACTCTTATATAGTTTATCTTCGGCATAGTTCTTATATTCCTCGTACTCATATGAACGAATATTGTATAGCATGATAATAGATCTGATGGCTGTTGAGTATGAAGTGTTTATGCAGATTTCATACTCACACACGCCGAGGCTCGGAAGACCCCATGAATCCCATCGCTGGTAGAACTTGTACTTAGTACTACAATCTCACCCGAGCAGCAATGATACGTGGAACGAGACGATGAATGCATTCTATCAAAAGTACTTCTTCATATTAAAAAAAAAACAGGCTCTCGACTACCAAGACCCAACGTGACAAAACTATAATTGATGGAGCTCTGCATCAACTGGAGGATCCTGTCTACTGAACCCTCCATGAAGCTGCAAAAGATCTGCCACGACAACACCTGCGCTGCTAGGAGAGACAAACCTTTAAGGAGCAAAGAGACTTGTAAACCCGCGGTGACAGCAGATCGATCAGCGAGCGGTACAACAACAACTTACCACCCGTGAATGTCATCAACGAAGGAGAGTAAGAGGAAGGATCCAGCTACATGCACAACACACCCAAGGCATATAACTTCAGGATCGACTTCGAAAGAGATTCCAGGTGACAACATGGGTCAAAACAGATCTCAACAAAGGCTACGGCGCCACGGGTCACGACGACACAAGTCACGGAGCCATGAGTCATGAAACCATAAGTCGTGGCGCCATAAATCACAGATCCACAATTGAACCTACACCGTTAAGGAGTAATAAACCCTTAAAGAACGAAGAAGCTCGTACTACTCATGACGACAAAGGATTTATCAACAAACACTGAAGAGATGGAAAACCCCATCATCAAGAGAATGAGGACGATACATGGGGACTTCCAGAGTCACCACTGCACAGGGTTTGGTTTCTCAAGACAACCTGAACAGAAGCCCAATCAACAAACCAACTTTACTACTCATCAAATATCAGGAGAAACCCATATAGGATCAAGAAGAGAAAGTGCGTCTATATTGCATCCGTATCAACCTCCATATCCAGAAGACCTCCCCCTCTCATGAGATGCTCCTCATTGAAAGAAGTTCAGACTTCAGAAGATCAACTATAACCGTCCTGCTATAGGAAGATCCAAGCGGTTAAGGATTGAGGAAGCTCACGAGCCCCGTGGTAACAGGAGACGCGTGAGCAAGCCGAGCAACATAGACACCGTGACAATATAACTCAAAGGGCTCCAAACAAGAACGCGACCCAAGCACAAGATGCAGATCCGCGACAACGAGAAGAGCGAGAACAGACCTAAGACGGTTCCCCATACTCATTATTTTCAAAGTAAATACTGGAACTAGTAGACGCATGGACAAGGATGGAACAATTGAATTACCTCGATCTGATAACTCTCACCAGCTAAAGAGAGTGTCTCGCTTATTGGGGCCTTCACCATCTCCAAAGAACCAATACAAAAGAAATTTAAAGGAATCCCGCGTACAACATGTTTTCGCATGAGAAAGTTGAACCCAATGAAACACATCGATGAGATATCAGAGAACATGGATGGGATTCCTCGCCACAGTAATTCTTCAGTGAACCAAACACCGTAGGAGTGTCGGCTGCCACAACCTGACCAATGGTGGGATCTCATCAAAGAAAACGAAAAGTACAACAGATGTGCCCCTGCCTTTGCAACAACGCTTCGTCGTCATGGAAGAACCTACTCGAAGTAGAAGTCGTCAATCAAGCATTAATTCATTCGCCATCAAAAGAAACCACCCCCAGCCAAGAGAAAGGTAGTTTTCTTATTCTTTCACCCATGCAACAAGGGATTATACGTTACAGATATTTCGAAGGAAAGAAGAAAAGGGAGACCATAATTGACACCGACCTCACTACCAACGCCTCTATGGAAACCCAGAAGCTACCATAGATTCCTTGTTTCAAGAGCTTTCCCAAGGAAGCAGAAATAATCTTGTTACTTCAATAACCAAGTCATATACACATCCACAGAAACCCTCGGAGGAGCAACATGCATCAGGATTCATATCATCACAGAATCCTCCTTATAACAACATTACCAAGTCTGCGCTTCCCAAGCAAGGCAGCCAGTATCATAGTCGCGGTGCTCCCCTCAACTATCACTAACAACAAGTGACACCCTCATCATGGAAAGTTCGAAATAAGAGCTCATGCCCCTACTATTACCCTGTAGGCAAGCGGCCTAGTAAATGTAGCTTCATTAGTCCGACAAGGAAGCGACATTAAGCTAAGACAAGGATGGCCACTTGACATGCACTTGACATGCATGTGACATTGATTGGTCAATGTTGTGTGTCCGAGGATTTTGAGTTGCCCAGCTCAAGGATGGAATCAAGGACATGGATAAGGTCAAGAGAATGACCTTGGCATAAGGCCAAAGCCTGGCCAAGGCTTTGGTAATGCATATAAGGCAATAGCGCAGCCAAACGCGTTATTGTGCGTCTGTACTCAGCCAAAGGTAGCAAGAGAGCTTAAGGCTTGTGAGCCAAAGCTATGCATGACTTTAGAAGGCTAAATAGCATGTGTGCACGCTGTTTGTAGCGTTCATCCAAGTGTGGCACATGTCCTTGACGTAAATGGCATGGCACATCTCGGCATAGGCTCAAGTTGATGGTTAGAGTTAGTTATGGCATGTGGATGTGTGGCATGAGTAGAAGGATATTGGAGAACGGTTATAAAGAGGCTTTGTTACCGTGTTTGGCCCTGAGAACTGATTGGAACAGGTGTGGCATTGTTTGGCCTACAACAAGGCTGGCAATTAGCATACTTGACGGTTACAGGAACTGCTAATGGCCAGATGTCTGGCCATGGCTTGTGCAGCGGTTGCACACGAGTTGGCATTGGCTTAACACTATAAATAGGCCAGAGAAAGGTTGTAATTAGTAGTCTTCGAGTTTGTGAGGCACCAATTGTACTTGAGAGTGATTTTGTAGGCTTAGTGATAGAAATAAGCTTATGTCCAAAGGCTTGGACGAAATCTGTGTATCTTCCCCTTATTAATGAAAAGGTTTCATTAGTATAGCCTGTGTGTTGTGTTCTTATTGTTCCATTCGTATGCATTAGCAAAGAGCTCTGTTGGTAATATGGGTTACAACAAGAGTTAAAGAGAAAGGCCAAGAATTCAAGTTAAGTCTTCCGTTGCATATACGTGTAGAAGTGTTGCTGATTGCAAGGTGCAATCTTATAAGGCTGAACATAGTGAGTTAACCATTTGTGGTAAGATAACTACTGTGTGCCGGGTCATTCCTTAAGGAAAAAGTGCAAGGTGCATTTAAGGGTGTGACAATTCGGTTATCAGAGCATGCTTTGGCTCTGTTTTGACTTGTTTTGCGAAGGATTTATCTGATTTTTGCTAAGATTTGTGTTTTGTGATCATGGCTGGAAAGGATGCTGTTAAGTAAATGCAGAATTATGTTGACCAACTAGTTGAGAGGGAAACTAGTGTGGAAACGAGGATTGGTGCAAAAGAGCTTGAGGCAGATGATCCCAATACTAACTTATCCTTGGTGAGTCGTGTGATTAATTTGGACGGTCATGTGGAAACTCTACTTGGCAAAGCCACTCTTTCTGCTGAGAAGTATGCTGACTTGACGCAGAAGTACGAGAGTTTAATTGACAAGGGCACGATTTCAGCACAGAAGTATGATGACTTGGTGCTGAAATATGAGGATTTGTTGGCTTCATTCAAAGTGCAACTCGAGGAGACGGGTGTGCTACGGAGAATGATCAACTCGTTTGGAACAAACAATACTATTGGTGTGACTGGTAGTAGTGGGTAGCCTGCAAGGATGAAGGTCCCTGAACCTAAGGCAGTTTCTGGCACAAGGGATGCGAAGGCATTGGAGAATTTCATATGGGATATGGAACAATACTTCAAGGCCGCCAGAACTTCGGAAGAACAGAAAGTCACTTTGGTTAGCATGTACCTAGAGGGTGATGCTAAGATTTGGTGGAGGACGCGCACGGATGACGACATTACTGTTGGTCGTCCAGTGATCATGACATGGGATGTCATGAAGGAAGAATTGAAGGGTCAATTCTTACCAAGCAATGATGCTTGGCTGGCTAGAGAGAGCTTACGTAAGCTGAGGCATACCGGAACACCACGAGAATACGTAAAGGAATTTGCAACTCTCATGTTGGATATACGCAACATGTGTGAGGAAGACAAGTTGTTTAACTTTACTTCTGGTTTGCAACAATGGGCTCAGGATGAAGTAAGAAGGCAAGGTGCCAAAGACCTACCTTCAGCCATGGCCATAGTGGACATCCTTGCTGATTATCGTTCGGTCACTACCTCAATTGACGTGAACAAGAAGGAAAATGATAAGAAGGGCCAGAAGTCGAAGGACAATGGGAAAGGGAAAGCTCCCGAGGCTAAGGAAAAGAGCTATCAGCGTGATGATAACTCGGCCTCAAAGAACAAAGAAACGACTAATGGGTGCTTCCTATGCAAGGGTCCTCACCTTGCAAGAGATTGTCCAGGAAGGGAGAAATTGTCCGCGCTAGTCACTGAGGGCAGTGGCGAAAATGAAGAGAATGATGATGTAGAGCACGTGAATCCAATTCAGATATGCAACATTGTAGCACAAATGAAGGCAGCTCATGGACAGTATGGACTGAACAATGCTGGCCTTGTGTACGTCAAAGTTGGCATCCATAACCATAGACTTTGGGGGATGGAAGATACTGGAGCATCACACACTGTGATGAGTCTGACCATGGCAGAGTGTTTGGGTTTAGATGTGCAACAAGCTGACCACTGTATGAAGACAGTGAATGACATTGCTAGGCCAATCAAGGGGATGGCGGTAGCAAATATTGAAGTTGGAAAATGGCGTGAAAGCATCGATGTAATGGTAATGGGTCTCAATGACTTTGAGATGGTATTGGGAAACAACTTTTTCAATGTAGCAGAAGCAACATTTATGCTCACCTAAGAGGTATATTCATACAAGACCCAAGAGCTCCTTGTTTCGTCAAGGGAGTGAGGAATGTTAGTCCGCATGACATGATGCGCGACAAGGGCAGGGAAAGTGAGTATGATCCTGTCCGCACCTTTGAGGAAAGGTTGGCTGAGATTCATGAGGAATTTGGATATCCTATGGATCTTAGCATACCTTGTAGCCCGTGATTAACAAGTATGGAGCATGGGCGCCTTAGTACTAAATAAATGGCGTCTGAACCTGCTGGCTTGCTGGATTCTAGGGGGAATTCAGTGTTGCTGTTGTTGTTTGCTGTTTTAGTTGAAGTTGGGTGAAGCTAATCTCTTGGTCTGTGAGATATCTCACTTTGTAAGTGTGTAATTTGCTTTCGTTTGTGTGTTTGCTTTCAGTTCAGGCCGTATGGTGGCCTTGGTGTATTGGGAAAGAGTCTCTTATGTAAGATAGTGTAATGAATGAAGGGTGTGTTTAAGCAAAAGCCTTGTCTCTTTTTGCTTAATGTAAATCTGGTTCACTGGGGAATCACTATGCAGTATACTATGCCGAAGTATACAATAAGAGACGCTGAAAGCAAAAGCAAAGCAAATTGGCTTGATGGCATAGACGAGTTTGCTGTTGGAGCTATGAAGAAGTGCGACCGCATATTTGGCAGCGACAACACGAGTGGCGCAGCAAGAATGTAGAAGTAAGCCCGTCAAGGGATGTGAGCAAGGTTGGCTCATGGCATAGAAAACTATGTTGTTTTCAAAGCAACAAAACGTAGTAGTTTGAAGAAGCAAGTGTGGCCTTGTTGGTTTCAAAGGAGCGTGAAGAGGATGGTGAACTATTGGGTTGACCAAAGTTCTATCCTAAGCCATGACTATGCAGGTCATGCATTTCGTTCGTATTGTTTCAGTGGCATGGCCAAGAATAAGTAAACTTAAATTCTGTGGCACAAGAGAGACTGATAGAGGATAGTATTCTTGGGACGGGGATCCGCAATATGAATGGGGAAAGGCTTAGTCTAGCATAAGGCCTGTCAAGTTGTAGGATGCAACTTAAAGTCGGAATAAGGCAGTAGACTTGGCTCATATCAGGATGATATAAAGTCATTTGGCGTGTACCCTTAGGCACGAAATGACTGGCTAATTCTGTGGTCAAGACAAGTAGATGTCAGCAGGATTGGGATGGCTTGTTGAGCATTGAAGTGTGAATTCAGCAAAGTTAGAGCATAGTCGACGATGCAACAATACAACTGAAGTTCACAGGTTCAATGGCAAAGCATTAAAGCTAAGAGGTGGCAAGTGGTACTAAGCAGTAAGGCATTGACATGGACGTCAGGAAGGTTGATGCGAATTATGCTAAGTTTCTGAAAAGAGGTTTTTCAGGAATGTACGTGGCCAAGTAGTTTGGGATGTCCCAAATGAGTGTTGCGTTCATCGAGGACGATGAACCAAATGGGTGGGGGAGGTTTATTACCCTATAGGCAAACGAACTAGTAAATGTAGCTTCATTAGTCCGACAAGGAAGCGACATTAAGCTAAGACAAGGATGGCCACTTGACATGCACTTGACATTTTGGTCAATGTTGTGTGTCCGAGGATTTTGAGTTGGCCCAGCTCAAGGATGGAATCAATAAGGACATGGATAAGGTCAAGAGAATGACCTTGGCATAAGGCCAAAGCTTGGCCAAGGCTTTGGTAATGCATATAAGGCAATAACACAGCCAAACACGTTATTGTGCGTCCGTACTCATCCAAAGGTAGCAATAGAGCTTAAGTCTTGTGAGCCAAAGCTATGCATGACTTTAGAAGGCTAAATAGCATGTGTGCACGATGTTTGTAGCGTCCATCCAAGTGTGGCACATGGCCTTGACGTAAATGGCATGGCACAGCTCGGCATAGGCTCAAGTTGACGGTTAGAGTTAGCTATGTCATGTGGATGCGTGGCATGAGTAGAAGGATATTGGAGAACGGTTATAAAGAGGCTTTATAACCGTGTTTGGCCCTGAGAACTGATTGGAACAGGTGTGGCATTGTTTGTCCTACAACAAGGATGGCAGTTAACATAGTTGACGGTTACAGGAACTGCCAATGGCCAGATGTCTGGCCATGGCTTGTGCAGCGGTTGCACACGAGTTGGCATTGGCTTAACACTATAAATAGGCCAGAGAAAGGTTGTAATTAGTAGTCTTCGAGTTTGTGAGGCACCAATTGTACTTGAGAGTGATTTTGTAGGCTTAGTGATAGAAATAAGCTTATGTCCAAAGGCTTGGACGAAATCTGTGTATCTTCCCCTTATTAATGAAAAGGTTTCATTAGTATAGCCTGTGTGTTGTGTTCTTATTGTTCCATTCGTATGCATTAGCAAAGAGCTCTGTTGGTAATATGGGTTACAACAAGAGTTAAAGAGAAAGGCCAAGAATTCAAGTTAAGTCTTCCGTTGCATATACTCGTGTAGAAGTGTTGCTGATTGCAAGGTGCAATCTTATAAGGCTGAACATAGTGAGTTAACCATTAGTGGTAAGAGAACTACTGTGTGCCGGGTCATTCCTTAAGGAAAAAGTGCAAGTTACATTTAAGGGTGTGACACCTACCACGGTTTAAGCAAACCTCATGGTCTTCATCAACAGATCTCCGACATCCTTCGGTATCAACCCGAATTCAGAAAAATAATAGTGGAAACGTCTCAAACACGAAGACTTCAAAGACACCCCAATGGATGGAGAATAATAAAGAATTTCTACGCAACCTATGTTCGCTTGTAGTTCTACCACAACATGCTAGAAGGGCGTACCATCTCGAACCATCAATGGGGAGCAATCACCATTACGGTAAATTCCGAAAAATCCCAAAATTTCTAATGATGTTAATTATTATGTGCATATCTACCAATGATATAACTTCGTATCAAAGAACAACTTGCGTGAATGAAAGGGCGAGTCTTTCCCCTTCGAAAATTGGGGTCAAACACATAAATCGGAGGTCGGGTGAAGATTTTAGGGCCTCTAGAGCAAGCAGTGTGCAAGCAGGAATCCTTTTGCGAGATTTGAAAGGTATTTACCTCACCGTGCCCTCACAATTTTCAAACCCTCAAATACCTCCCGCAGAGCATCCTTGTAACCCTACACCTTCCACCACAAGACATTCCTCCCATGGAGCCACAAAACACATCACACCAATAACGTCCTCGTGGCTCCGCACTCATGGAGACACAAGACGCTTCCACCACCGAGTATTCGTGTAGCCCTACAACGCCACGAAAGAGAAAACTGCCTTTCCCACAAAATATCTCCCAGCAAGATGTTTTCTAGAGCTTGACCCTCTCAAACCCAGCATGTAGCCAAGCCATATTGAAGCCTTTAGATCCAATCACAACTATAATACCTTCCCAATCTCGTACGTCAGACAGATCAGTAGAGTCAATGGATTTGGTCATCATCTCTAACATCCTCGACGGCGTAGCACCAACAACTGAGAGCATACGAACCTCTTTATCATGAGCAGTATGGCCGAATTTTATCCAGACATGGTCATACAATTCTTCATACTCCTTCAACACTACGAAGTTGCCTACCGAAGCATAGCCACGGTGAACTCAAAAGGCGGATGGAGGAAAGACAACTCCGACATCAGGATACGAAGGATCCAGACT
>JAJJMA010341170.1:0-14647 GCA_023529015.1 Papaver nudicaule
ATGTTTAGGAATGATTGTGTATATGTTGTTGTATGATATTTGGGTGTACTGTATAAGATCTAACCATCGGGATTTTATACAGTTACAGGTGCTTATGGATATAAAATGAAATTAGGTTAGATTTGTAGTGAAGGGTAACTTAGTATATTCCTCAATTTTTTGACATCCCATAACAACTATCTCTAGATGGATTTAAAATTTCATGGGGCTAAATACTCACTCATGGGGCCAAATTTAATTAGGTTTTTCTTACCTTCACATTCACTCCAACTACTGATTTGACACCTCCTCGACCTGTTGCCTCGTTTTCGTTAACAGTGTGAAATCAAGCCCCCAATAGTGAATAAAGAGGGAAATAACCGAGGAAGAAGAAGAAGTAATGCCTTATCGGCTTTCACTTACGTGTAGTACATTTACAAAATTACCAGAGAGTACTGGCAATAGTAGGCAAATTCAGAATCTAAAAATGCATACACAAATTCTCCGTGAGTCAGTTTGCAAGTAGAGGGAGATTTTCAATTTTTTTGTGAGCCAGTTCGCAACCTGAATTGCACACATTAGTCCATAACTGATTCCGCCACCTATGGCCTAACAAAAAAGAAAAGGGAAGCTTTAAAACATGTTCAACATATCATGTCCACCAATGCAATTTATAACTCAAATTTCTAAGGCTGTTCTCTATGGACCAAAGTTAGGGATGAAAGCGACAGATTTCTGTCGCCTATACTCCCCTCTCTCTCCTCTTCCCTCACGCCCACTGCGAAAGCGCAGTGCCCCTCCCGGAACTGGGAGGAAAGCGAAGAAGGTTGTATCGCTCAAAAAGCGAGGAAGCTTTCCTCGCTTGCACTTTAGCGAGATAGCTTTCCTCGCTTTCTGGAAAGCGAGATAGCTTTCCTCGCTTTCCGTTTGACCTTTTTTAATTTACACCCCCGTTACACCGGCTGGCGTTTTCGTAGTTATGTGGTTACACCCCGCTTACACTCGCGATTCCGGCCTTTTGAATAACATTTACCCACTCAGATTTTTCCTGTATACAACCCTGTCCAACCTTGAGTCGCACTCGTAATTTACCGGAGCCTTAAGGATTATGTACATTAGGAAGAGTTCGTTTGTGGAAACAATTGTGTTTTATTACATAACATAAGCGGCTTACACGGTGGATAAGGTCGATTACATAAAGTTTACAATCTAGAATTGAGGATTGATATGGCACCCAAGGATCGGACATACCATTGCACTTACAACTACGATTGAAGGGAAAAAAAGCTTAAAACCACAATAAAAAGGGGTTGCCGGATAAACGAACAGCAAGCGGGTTAATTCCAAATTTCCTCTGGGTTCAATCCAGGCAATTGGTTCTTCCAGAGATTGAAAACATCGCTGAAGCTCCAGGCTTTTGGCGGGGGCCCTGTCTCGTAGTCCCTGAGACCTTCACGATACTTGAGTGCGGAAAATAATAACAAGTGGTTAGTAAATTGATAACAAGAACTTAAGTAGTAGCAAAGAAATATAACATTTACTTACGACATCCTTAATTGTCCACCCGTCTTGCAAAGGGAACATATAGCGACGCACGAAGCAAACATACCTCTTAACCTCCTTTTTCAAAATACTCAGTCGGTTTTGGAGGGAAGATCGAGATCTACGGTTTCCTTCTGGCAGTAACCTTACAAACTCTTCTTCAACTCTAGTCCAGAACATAACCGATGGTTGGTTTTGTCCGGCAAGGGCATCTAAGGAAACAACGACATATGCTCTTGCTAATGCCATATCTTCAATCCCTGTGAATCTCTGCATTTTGAAGATGATTATTAATAAACTTTGAAATAAGTAAGTTTAGCAAGTTTTGTTTTTGTGGGTGCAGTTAAAGAAGGATGAGGCAAGGGATTTATAGGCATTTGGAGACTGCGACAGTGAATGCAATGGATAAGATTTAACCTTATCTTGAACAAGATATCACCTTATCTTCTTACTCATAAAGTGGATATCGCTTTGATATGTGGATAGGGTAGCCAAAACAACAGTGTCGGATTTCAATAATGTTTGTGATATTTATAGACGCACGAAATTTTTGGTTGATTATCTTTTCCCAAATCCAACATGTCTAGGGGGAGTTTTACAGACGAAGAAGATGCTGCTGTAACACAAGCTTATATTGTCATAGAGTTCTATCGTAACGCCTGTACTCCACCAAGGAGTAGAGGCCTATACTGGCAAAGGGTTCTTGAAATCTTTCACCGATGCACCAATGGAAACCCCAATGAAAGATCCTCTTTAGACCTGGCTTTTAGATTTCAAATTATTAATCAATCTGTGAAGAAATTTGTGACGATTATGATTGACCTTATCATTGATGGTGCAGAATGGACGGACAGTGTACGAGTAAGTGATATTTTTTTGGTTGTATGATACACAATTTTTCATTTGATTTAAATGCATCCTTAATAAAATTTTGAACTCGTTGCCTGCAGAAAGCTCATGCGAAAACCAGGTATCTAGAAGAGCATGGATGTGAGTTTCTCCATGAGGATTGCTATGATATGTTTCTCCATGAGGATTGCTATGATATGTTGCTATCCGATTTTGAAACAGTATGCCCTTAAAATTACAAGGTTCTTTTAAACTTAAGCCTTATCTCCTCCCACTCCTGTTTGTTTGCTTTAAGAGTTGAACTAGAACCTCCATGTTCCATCTTTGGCTTACGATTTGGACATGTGTGGGACCAGTGATCATTCTCTCCACATGTGTAACAACCTTGATTCTTAGACTACTTAGGAGATTCTACCCCAGAAGAATTGACCAGCCTTACGTGATCAATAGCTGCATCTAACCATTCGAATGCTCCACAGCCAGGTTTTTGACACTTAAGAAACAAACGGCCGATTCTTGCTCGTGTTGGACTGGATGATTTTGCGAAAACCATCACAGGTCAATTTGTTACATGCGGAGTACAAAAATGGACATAGGGCAGACTTGTGATCTTCGGATCCACATATTCCGCATGCGATGATAGCAGAGCACTACAATGAAACAGGCAGTTGTTGTTAAACTAAGAACTACTTAAGATCATAAACAAATTAAGATGACAGAAAAATTAAAGTGAACCTTAGAGCATTCCATGTTCCTAAAGTTTTTGGAGAAAGGTACATGGAAATCATCTTTACGTTGGTTATATTTATAGGAAGAAATCTAGTCGTTACGATATCTGATTTTGTGATACCTTATCCTTATCTATATCTTGGGTATCCTTTAGTTGGATTTCCACAACCTTATCTCATCGTGTCTGCTAAAATTAAAAAAGTCGACAGCCAAAGCCTAAATAAGCGGAAGTTAATAATGAAAAGTACGATGCATTTTTGCGATACAATGTACGTTACGTTTGACAAAACTAAAAAAACATTAACAAACTTAGGTGCTTAAAAACCATTCGCCACACACCAATAATTTACGAAACAAACTCAAAAAACATACAACCAAACACATTTCAATAGCAGCATCACACTTGAACTAAACATCTTTCACCAGCACCATCACACCTCAATTTCCATTAGCATAGAATTCATTTTTCCCCATCCAGGTTGTCCTGACGGTCTTCTTCGGGCCCATCAAGCTCTTCGAGCTCGTACTCATCCGCTTCCGTTGGCACATCGTCTGATAATGTGTGAACGTCTATTGGGTTGTCCCTTGGATTAGGTGCAACCCAATCATCATCTGCAGCACGTCGATGATGTCGTTCCCAAATGTGGTGTACTAGGTCGGTCCGCAGTCTTTCCCAACCACGTTCGTCGTGAAGACTATGAATGCTAAGTGCGTTGTACTCATTGGGTTGTTGCATAGGTTCTTCCGTGTTGAGCCCCCAGTCTTCCGCGCGATACTCATTCTCGACCACCATGTTATGCATTACCATACAACCTCTCATTATGTACTTCATCATCGACTTCTTATGAAAGGTGCAGGGTTTGTCAAGAACCTGGAACTTCGTCTTCATAGTTCCAAAGGCTCTCTCAACATCCTTTCTTTTGGCCTCCTGGTAGCTATTGAATAGGGATTTTCTGGGGTTCCTCGTACTGTCCTTAAATGCCGCCACGAGTACACTGTATTTAGGGTAAATGCCGTCAGCCAAGAAGTAACCATGGTTATATCTCGAACCATTGACCACGTAATTGCAGGCAGGCGAAAGACCTGATGTAACCTTATCAAACACGTCAGAACCGTTGAGTACGTTGATGTCATTGTTCGACCCCGGTTTGCCAAAGTACCCATGCCAAAACCATCTATCATAAGATGCGACAGCCTCCAAGATAACCGTAACAGACTTATGATGTCCGGAGTAATGGTTACCAGTCGCATAGGTGGGACATTGCCTCCATCTCCAATGCAAGCAATCTATTGATCCAAGCATTCGGGAAATCCTCGTGCAGCATTCTCGTTCAGTAATCGTCTGGTGTCATCCTCCGTCGGAACACGCAGGTACCTTGCATTAAAGGCATAGAGAAGTGCATTTAAAAACATTTCAAAATAGGCATAGATGGTTGTAGCACCCATTGCACAGTAGTCGTCTATGCTATCCGCAGAACAACCCTTGCACAACATCTTCATTGCTGCGATCATTTTCATGTGTGGTGTGTATCCCGGAATACCGGCCGCATCTGTCCTTTGTAGGAACTTGGGTTCCACCTCACAAACTCCGCTCAAAATACGAAGAAATAGGGGACGATACATGCCAAACCGACAGTGAAATTTTTCAGGCCCATATACACAGTCACTGTCGAAGTAGTCGTACATCATCCTAGCGTCTGCTTCCATCCTTAGTCGGAAGGTTTTTTGTCTCCCCAAAACATCCCTTGGAAGTGGCTGTCGAAGTTCATGTTGGTGTTGCACAAACTCTTGGTACCTTACAACGTTGTTGCGGGTGCTGTCACCATCCTCCTCAACAACCCTGGCGCCCGTCTTGAAACTCATAATTTTCTTGAAATAATTCATTGTAACCTAATTTATGAAACAACGGTCTAAGTTAAACAAGGAATAAACATTATGTATGAACCCGAATGATAAAGCTTAAAAATGAAACAAACATAACACGTTATTTATCATTCTAAATATGAAACATTGATTTCATTTACAACAAAGGTTGAAATACTTAACGTGTTGAGAGATACCTAAGAAAGGGATGGAATTGAGTGGATCTTACTGGTACTGGATGAGAAAGGGATGGATGAAAGTGAATCGTACTGGATGAGAAAGGGATGGATGAGAGTGTTTGGTTGGGTGCTCATAAGGTTGGGCTTATATAGAAAAACTGAAGCGAGGAAAGCTATATCGCTTTGACTGGTTTTGACCGGTCAAGCGATATAGCTTTCCTCGCTGAGCGAGATAGCTTTCCTCGCTCCAGTGGTGCCTCCATAGCAAACAGGCGTCCGGGAGCGGCACTGGGGAAACCCTGTTGGGATGATTTCTCTCACCTCCATAGAGAACAGCCTAAAGGAAAAGAATGCGCGCATCCTATCATATGTCTCTCTTTTCTTGGGTGACGCTACAAAGAGAATATGCATCCGGCATTCCTCCTTCTCTTCACAAAACAACTTTTACTACATATTGGGCCATTACAAGTGCCATATATTGACCCGTTCATTTTCATTGTACCACGCAAGAAATTAAAGGCAGTGAGCGAGCATAGGGACTTGCACGCAAAATTTACTCTTCCTGGCTCTTTAGCTCTGCGCGTCCCTCTTTCCAGCATCTAGAGATATCACTGTATATTTGTATGTCTCCCTGACTCTTCCCTCTCTCTTTGTAGCTGGAGATCACAAGTAAATGAATTGAATGAGCAGTGGGGACAAAAACGCTAGTCTACAAAGTTAAATCAAGAGCTTCTGATCTGATATGCTGCAATGTCACTGATATCAGTGATAGTAGGAAGTTGTCACTCAAAATCAAAACTTGCATAATTTTTCTAGGAAATATTACAATGAGGTCATACTATTATGACCCGATTTACAAAACCATCACAGTGATACCAACTATTTTCAAAATGGTCATACGGCTGTTATCTCAGCCGTTAAGTCAGGGTTCAGAGTTAAGTCAGGTGATAAAAAGTCATTGCTACCCCTAAAATTCAATTGTTTTACAAAAATATCCTTGGGTTCGCTGATGTATCTGACACATGTGCATTTTATATATCTCGATGACAATCTAACGGTAGATAGAAAACCCTAGGATATAAAAATAAAACACCTCACCTCACTTTCTTCCCTAATCTAATCTCGCAACTTCTTCTCTTCTCTTTTCTGTCTGCAAAAACAAAAAATGGCGAGAGTTAGGTTACTGGTTTAGGTTACTGATTTAGGTTACTGCTCGATCGATTGTGAGTGAGTTACTGAGTGATAATAGTTTTAGGGTTCGGTCATCAGGAGATTTAGAAGCTTGATTTACAGCTTGATGAATGAACCGGATTTGAATTTGGGGATAAATCTGGACTCTGTAACATGAAGAAAAGAACGGGTTTTTGGGGTTTCATGGGTTTGTTGTTTTGGTTGATGGTGGTGGAAGGATTCAAAGGTTTGATGATGGTGACGATGGTCTTTTTTTTTCTTAAAATCATCGAAGATGTAGTAGTTTTGATTAAGTTGATTGGTGGTGGTGGTTGTTGGGGTGGTGGTTTCATGGTTGGGGTTGTTGCGGTGGTTTCAGGGGGTTGGTTGCGGTGGTTATGGTGGTTTCAGGGGGTTGGTTGCGGTGGTTATGGTGGTTTCAGGGTAGCGGTGGTTATGGTGTTGAAGAACAGGCCGACGAGTTCAGATTCAGGCCGACGGGGTTCAGATTCAGGTGGAAGGGGTTCTGGTTCTGGTTCTGGGTTTGGTTCTGGTTCTGGGGTTTCAGGGTTCAGTTCAGGGTTAGCTAGGGTTCAGGGTTCAGTTCAGGGTTAGCTAGGGTTCAGGGTTAAGGTTCCTGGTTAGGTTCAGGGTTGTATGGTTGAGTTAAATAGAAGGGTAAGTTAGGAAGAAATAATCACCGTTTTTTGTAAAATAGTTAACTCGGATGGATTCTGATGGATTTGTAAATGTTAATTTAAAGTATGACTATTTTGTAAACGCTAATAAAAAAGTATGACCATTTATTAATTGTCCCATTTTTCTATTTTGAATCTTTGATGTTTGGTTCTGGCTCGTATTTACTGGAGAGAAAGGAGTGCAAAACTTCTTCTTCCATGATAACATTAATGATAATTTGTCTTTTGATTTTTCCCAAGTCAAAATAAAGGCACAAAGTACAATTCAGTACTTCTACTAACAACTACAACCCGAGGTATAGTGAGTGATGATGGGAGTTGATCCCCTCGTCTATTGGGTCCTTCTCCACTATGGTCTACGAATATCCACCCATCCAACCCTTTTCATTAATTAATTGATTAAAGTGTCCAGTCATTTCTTGCTACTGTTTCACTTGCCATTCAAACTTGAGTAATTTATTAATGAGATATCCATGGCGGCTAATAGGGGTACCGGATATTTTTGGGGGTGTACCAAAAAAATGTATGTAAGACAAAACCAATTTTGTCTATAGGTTGACATACCCTCAAGCAAATTTTTAATCTTTCATTAATGTTGAAAGAAAAAGCAAGACTGCTAATGGGGGGACATGATTTGGAGGGGGTCTAAACCAAGGTAAACTTTTTTTTTTGTCTTATATGAATTCAGTCCCCCCTCCAAATCCTATCCCCCATTAGCAATCTTGAGAAAAAGGCTCCTTAATGTATTGTTAATGCAAAAAATTTGATGCCACCTGAACCGATCCGCCAGGGTGATGTGTTTAGGCCGGTTCCTATGGAACCCAACAAACTAACCATTTTGCAATCCAACGTGGCCTAGCAAACTCAAAATGGGACAGTGAGTATCGATGGAAAAAGCATCGACAGATGGAAAAAACATCGACGATGGAAATTCCATCGATGTCGATGGAATTTGCATCGATGTCGATGATATTTCCATCTGTCGATGCTTTTTCCATCGATCAGATGTCGCTCCAATCCAACGGTCTAATTCCAAACGCCTATTTAATGCATCAGAAAACGTTTTTGTTCTTCACATTCTTCATCACATTTGTCACATCAAACACAATTTTACTCCCCTGCAATCAACAACTTCAGAATCTAATTATTTCTCCAGCTCAATGGATTATGAACATGATTCTTCGGATTCTTCTGATGAAGAGATGCAAAGAAGAATGATTGATTTTGATTCTTATCAAAAAAGAATTCTTCAAATGTTGCAGGAAATTGATTCCGACTCTGATGAAGAAAGAGCGCAGTTCGACACTATGTTGGAGGTCTATACTGGCACAATACCTTCAGAACCTGAGCCAAAAGCGGTGCGGTGTAGGCGATACACTTACCGTGATCGGGAATTCTACCATGAGAAACTGATGCATGATTATTTCAATGAAGACTGTTTGTATTCCGACCAAGATTTTCAGCGTCCCTTCCGCATGCCCCGACACTTGACGAAATTTATTATTTCGGAGCTTGTAAGAGTTGAACCTCGATTTGATTATCAGTTTGATTGTCGTAATGTTAGAGGTCACAGTCCGGAGCAGAAGGTTACGGCGGCCTTGAGGATTCTTGGTTACGGTTGTCCGGCAGATTCCCTTGATGAGTACATCCGAATGGGCAAAACAACTGCCTTCAACTATCTCTCGTTGTTTTGCGAAATTATCATTGATCATTTCGGTTCAGAGTTTTTGCGCAGTCCCAACCAGACAGATATTAAAGAGATATTAAAAGTGAATACGGCGAGGGGTTTCCCTGGAATGCTCGGTAGTCTCGACTGCATGCACTGGGTGTGGCAAGGTTGTCCAACAATGTGGGCTGGACAATACAAGGGTCATTACCCTAAGCCAACTGTCATTTTAGAAGCTGCGGCTACTGAAGATTGTTGGATATGGCATGCTTTTTTTGGTCTTCCTGGTTCGCAAAATGACATTAATGTGTTGCACAAATCGCCTCTTTTCGAAGACCTTAAGAAAGGCCGAGCCCCCCCTGTTAATTTCAATATCAATGGACATCAGTACAGTAATGGGTATTATCTTGCGGATGGAATATATCCTAAGTGGTCAACACTGGTTCAAGCGTTTAGGGGAGTGCCTACAGGAAATACGGGTAAGACAATGAGGCATTTCAACAGAATGCAGATGGCCTTCAGGAAGGATATTGAGCGGGCCTTTGGAATTCTGAAGAAGAAATTTGCTATCGTTTGTGGTCCTTTCCGTGGTTTGAGTCCCCGTGAAATGCATAAGACTATGCTCACTTGCATAATTCTGCATAACATGGTAATCCAAGAAACTCGTCGTAATGCTACCTGGACCAACTATCCAGACGAGGACTTGAGGGAGGATGTTGTGCCACAACGGGGAATAGGTGCAAGGGACTATGCGCGGATGACGAATCACATTCGTAACCCAAATTTGTACGAAAGATTAAGGAGTGATCTTTGTGCACATCTTTGGGCAGAAGAAGGACGAAGAGCTGCAGGACATGGTGGAGATGAAGAAGATGAAGATGAAGAAGTTCGTGCTCCTCGTTGGGAAACAGCTGCTGCCTTTGAAGATGGATTGAATGATGATGATGAGGAGGAGGATTAATAATTGTTTTTCTTAGTTAAGAGGATGATGAACATGGTGATTAAGTGGTTTTTTTTTTCTGTAATTTTTGCTTTGTTTTTTTTTCTGTAATTTTTGTTTCGTTAGTATTTATGAAGATTAACTTTTATATAACTAGAGATTTTCATTAAAATTAAAGACAATAATTACATTAAAGAGGGTGCCATGCCCTCTACAAAATATAGACCCAATATAGAGCCGTGTCGTTCCGATATAATTAGTAAAAAGGGTTTGCCAAGCCCTTTTGCAACATGAAAAAAAAAACTCCCGATATAATTAGGAAAAAGGGTGTGCCAAGCCCTTTTGCAAAAGACCATCCGATGATGGTAAACGCAATTGCCATTGTTGTTGAAAATCGGCAAACTGCTGATTCTACTAATGATGATGATTATACACATTGCCGCCATTGATGATGATGATACATTGCTACCATTGATGATGATGATACATTGCTGCCATTGATGATGATGATGATGATGATACACATTGCTGCCATTGATGATGATGATGATGATGATACACATTGCTGCCATTGATGATGATGATGATACACATTGCTGCTGCCATTGATGATGATGATACACATTGCTGCCATTGATGATGATGATGATACTTGATGATTGATGATGATGTTGATACTACTGATGATGATACACACTTGCTGCCACTGATGATGATGATGCTGATACCTTTACCGATACGACCGCCCACACCCCGTGAATGATAATGATGATGGAGATGCTACTCGTCCGCCCAAGGACTGACCTCATCCGCTTCAACGTCAGATGCATTATCGGCATTGACGGATGGGATAGGTGCTGCTCCTTGAACGTCAGACTCAAGAGCGGCAAGCCGTTCAGCCTGCCGTTCAGCCTCCATCTGTCGTTTGATCCGCTCGAAGTCCATCTTCCAGATGTACAGTTGTTCATCATTCATGTTAGAGGTATTGGCATTCATGATTTTATGCTTATCATGGTTATGCACATACCTCTCCTGAGAGAGGCGACTTTTTTTTAGTTCACCGTTTAGAACCCTGCGTTCAGCCGATCATTCCTTGGAAGTCTCCTTGAGGTGGGCAGTGTAGGTATCCATGTTGAAGCCTTTCCCCTCAACAGCAGCATCAGCCTTTGCTTGTCGTAGCTGCTTGGCCTGGTTCCTACCACACAACATCTGGAACTGCAATGCATTTGCAGAAGCCTTCTCTGTTGTCATACCTCCTCCACTGCCACCACTGCCTCCACTGCCACCACTGCCTCCACTGCCACCACTGCCTCCCGCACCTTGTGACCCCATCTGTGTGGGAAATTGGGACGCAAAGGGCGAGGATGGAGACCCCTGGGAGTTTGGCGAACCTTGATTATACGGTGAAGCTTTAGGAACCGACTTCAGCTTGAGAAGCATCTTTGGGTCATACTTAGGCAACACTTTCAAGATATGGTAACACTCCTCGTAGGCAAATGGTTTCCCGTGCTCTCTCTTCCAGGCCTCGCGACACCTCCGTTCGACGTCCGTGTCTCCCTCTCCACTTTGTCTTCGACGTTCAGCCTGCACAATGGCGGCAACAAAGAGTTGCACCTGTGCGTTGATGGTCACGAAGTGGTTGCACAAAGAAACTTCTGTTCGGCAAGTGACATTCATTGTCTCCTGCTCGAACTGGTCATAGATGCTCCCCCAGAGTGTTGCCTTATTTTGGTGCACACCGGCAATCGGATTTTCGGTAAAGCGAACATAATTAGAACATATGATCATGTCCTCCGATACGGTAAAAGATTGCCCACGAGACCCCCTGCCAGTCTTTCCTTCTCCCATTTCTTGACTATCCTCATCGTACACTTCAGGATCGTACTGAGTAGATTGACTAGCAACTTGTTTCCCCTTGTTTTTTGCTTTTCCCCTTGCCATATAAAAGGTGTGAACAGTTGAGGGCGTGTCCGCAAACAAATAGATAGTTGAGTGCGCAATTGTGGTAGATAAGAGAAAACTACTACAATTGTTGCAAAGGTGTGTTTTGAAAGGCATACAAATGAGGGTATATATAGCCTTTCTCAAATCTGAGCTGTACATCTTATCGATGGAAATAATACCGACGATGGAAATTCCATCGAGGTCGACAGAATTTGTGTCTATCGATGGAATTTCCATCGACGACACTATTTCCATACGGCATTGCAAAGTTGCAAATTTGCAACTTTGCAACGTCAAAACCATGGTTTGCAACGTCCATAGCCGGCCAAAATAGCCAAAAAATTGGTTATAAGTGTCCCATAGGAACCGGCCTTATGGGTAATCTTCATTTTCGGATTGGTCAAGTAAGCACACCTCATTTCTTGTAAAACTAGTTTGTCACCCGTGCTACGCACGGGTTTGTTTGCCTGCTTTGTCATGGATTACGGAGGCAACATCTTGATATTAGTTTCATAAAAAAAATCAAGTATTTATAAAACTTGAATAATTATACACCAAAATATAACAATAGTTGTCTATATAATTTGAACCTAATCTTTTTAGCTATGAGTTGAGAAAAATTGTAGATATATTTCGACAACCCTAACTCAAAAACCGTAGATATAACTGAAAAATTTAATGATAAAGGAAAATTGAAGATATATTTTTACGTACATCTCTGAAAACACCTAGGTATAACTAAAAAAATTAATGGCAAATTAAAATCGTAACCCCTAGAAAAATAGCTACTCATGGTGTCTCAACTCCGGCCTTCCTCGTGTTCTCTTCCATACATGGTTTTTTTTAATCTTTTAAACAATTCGCGCTTTCACCGCCAAAATGTTATGGTTTGGAAATGATTATTAATTAAATCTAGACAATTGTGCTCGTTTGTAACCTACAAAACACATATGTACTAAATGAGTGTGTGTCAGTAAACTATAAAGTTTTCCACTGAATTAAAGAGTGAAATATATATAGTACATGATTTTACGTATGAATGTACGTATTTGAGAATTATGAAATTAAAGTATGAATTATACACGTACTTCAATCGAGTGGCTTTATGTGTGCTCGTGATTAATGACAAAAAAGAGTTATATGGAATCAGTGTACGTGTATTAGGGTAGTATTCAGAGATATTTTAAGTTTATTAAGTATAAAATTGGTTACGCGTAGATTTTAATTACAATGTCTATAAGGTGAACATTCCATATATTGATTGTCCGCATAGCCATGATTTCCCGTGAACTATATATTTATAATGTGTTTTTGCACCCATAATTTTCTATGAACTATACGAATTGATAAGTTACGGGTTCGAATGTTAGTGTAGTTTTTCAACTCGTTATTAGAGTTTGGTTCCTTTTTCAAGCTGCTGCATTTTTTCTGGAATTCTATACTATATTTGCTTGCAAGATCTATTATCACTAACAGTTTTGATGGAAATATATCTCGTGGTCCCCTGCACCATTGTAAGCTTATGATGTAGTCTTAATTTTGCGGACAAATTCGTCGTTCGTGTGGTTCTTGAGTGATGTTATCTGCATGTTTTGCTTTTGCTATTAACTTCATGTAATCTACATTTAGGTAATTTTGAATATTGACGCGTATTGATCATTCCTTCATGTAAATTTTTTTAGAAAATATGTCAATTATAGTGATTACCATCATACAGAAATGTAAAATCCTTCAAGAAAAAAATCAATTATAACTCATTCTCATTTTGACTATAATGGTCTTAACATTTTTACTTCGATTTATACTATTTCAAAACAAAATTTGATCCAGTGTGCCAATGCCATGGGAAGTTTCTTTAAAAAAAAAAATGAACTATATAACCATCGTCGAAACCTGCATTATTAAAAAAAAAAATCTTGTTTTGCAGGTCTAACTTTGTAATTTGTTTCGTTGATTGGTTCAAGGGATCGTTTTTATCTTTTTAGGGTTTAATTTTTCTAAGAGTTTGGAAGTCGAGATGTTCAAGATTAAACGGACATTCGATGATGACAAAAATCTAAGTTCGGTATGAGTTGGTCAACAATCCGAACAACTCGTTATGAGTTGTTAACCTACCAGATCAAGTATATGCCTTATGATGTGCAACACTATCGATAATTCACTTTTCAAATCAATTTTTTTTTCTTCGTGAACAGATTTTCTTTTACGCTATATAAACCCCAAAATGCAACATGGATAACTCCATCATACACTGCACATTCTTAAGAAGGCAAGTTCTTTTCCTTAATTTGAAATCTTAGTCTCACTATTGTTCATTTTAGGTTGTTGCTCAAATGGCAAGAAAATATCAGATTCAGATCGAAAATTAACCCAGAGTTACCCATACCTCGAAAGAAACAAAATAGACCCAATAGACAATTCTGAAGTAAATATCATCCGACAGATTGTCTTTTCATACGTCCACTTGAAAGAAACAAATCTTACAAACACTATAACCCGTTAGTGAGATCTTGAACTCTTGACACATGAGACAGTTGGGGAACCAATAAGGAAATGGTCACAATAGTTCCGCTGCATATCGGTCGGCCGGCTCGGTTTTCAGCCGATACCTGTGCCTTAAACCGATTTATCTCGGTTCTTAATTTCAATACATGTGCCTTAGCCAAACATCCTCTGTTCGGTTTCGAAATCGATTCGAGTCGGCTCGGCCGGTTAAGATTTTCCTTCGGTTTTACACCGAGTTTCCCAAAAAAAAATTTGCAGAGTTTCACAAAACTAGTTCAAATCACACAGTATGTTTGCAACTAAATTTACATAGTATGTTACGTCAAGATCCAAATTTACATCACAAACCACAGATCTAAATTACATCTTAATAATGAAACATATGTTGTTGTTTTTACCTGCAAAAACAATGTACCGTCTCTGGGTACTTTCGTAGTGCTCGGAGATCAAAGTCGAACAAGGCAAGCCTAAACCAAGGATGGCCGTTCCCACCTTGCTTCGGTCACAGAGAGGATAGAGGTTGGTCTAGGGAGGGAAACAGCGAAGAAACTTGAGATCAGGTTGAAGGTGAGTTTTTGGGTGT
>JAJJMA010341177.1:0-16739 GCA_023529015.1 Papaver nudicaule
ATAGACAAGAATCTGAAATACACTTCTTTTACACCTTTACCCTATTACTACCTGTGTATTTTGTGTCTCTCATGAAAATCCCAACTGAAGTGGAGAAGAAGATGGTTAAAATCATGAGAGAATTCTTATGGGGCGCAAGCTCTGATAAGAAGAAGATTTGTTGGATAGCGTGGGCCAAAATATCAAGACCAAAAAAGATAGGTATACTTGGAATAAGAAGTCTCAGAAATACAAATAAGGCCCTTCTTGGTAAATGGAGATGGAGATACTCTGAGAAAAAACAAGCATTATGGAGAAGAATTATCCAGTCAAAAACTATGTCTCAAGTGGATGTTGTGTCCCCAACTGATCCAAATCTCCCCTTTGGCAGAGGTTTATGGAAAGGTATATAAAATGAAGACTTAATAGTGGGAGAAGGTACCTCAATTACTGTTGGGATAAAATGAAGACTTAACATTGGGAGAAGGTACCTCAATTACTGTTGGGAATGGGAGAAACATCAAGTTCTGGTTGGATACATGGAAGGGGCACAAACCACTTTGCAAGGCATATCCTCTAGCTTTTAAAGCAGCAAGGTCTAAGTAGGCAAAGTTGGCGGAATTAATTCAACATAACAGGTGGAGAATTATTCTTAGAGCTAATCCCTCAACTGAGGTTTGCACTCAATTCTCTACTTTAGTGTCTTTTCTGGGCTCTCCACCATTGCTTTCAGATGTAGCAGATAACATGAGTTTTCCAGCTGACTCTAACTATCTACAAAGGAAGGCTATCAGTCAGTAATGAAGAATCTGCATCCTTATCCACCAAGTCTGGACTGTCTGGAAAAAACATGCTCCTCCAAAAGCACAAGTTTTTGTTTGGCTTGCAGTTCAAAACACAATCTATACAACTGATAACCTTTTGAGGAACAGATGCGAGTCCAGTGGCGGAGCCAAGAAAAAAATGTTGGAGGGGCCATGTACTTAGATAATTAGGATAAACTCTGGCTACTAGCTAGATTACAACATAACTTCAAAAATCTTGGGGTGGCCACGACCACCCCAAAGTTGCATGTGGCTCCGCCACTAGATGCGACATCGATATTGTTACTTGCATTTTATACGATGTTGCAGATGAGTCTGCAGATTACCTTTTGATTCACTGCCAGTATACTAAGGCTATTTCAGAGTATTTCTCTCACAAGATGAATGTAAGTTGGACAAGCAGGGTTACACTGAAGATGCAGTTTGAGGAGTGGCAGTACAAGCAAGGGAAGGATTTAAACTGGAAAGTCTGGGGCATATTACCTTTTGCTATTGTTTGGTCCATATGGTCGAGTAATGGGTAAGAAGAGAGGGAGAGTGAAGTAGGATGTAATCATCGAGATCAAGAGAAGAATTTGTCAATGGGGATCTCTCCCAAACTGGTCTTGGTTCAACACTTTTAGAGATCTAATTGTGAACTGGGAGGCTGTAATGGTTGGAAATAACCTAACGAATTGTAATTGATTTGTTGCATTGTTGCATTGTGGGCTTGTGGCTCTGGGCCCAAGTTGTGTAATCTGTTTTTACTTCTTTTCTAAATCAATAAATCTTGCCCCTTTTACATCAATATTTTTTTTTACCTAAAACAAAGGATAATGCAAGATGAGGTATCAAAAAACCTGCAATGATACATCAAGAAATTTAGCCATGAAATAGAAGAACACAAGTCAAAGAATTTATTGCATTACCAGTACAAGATGCAATCATTTTCAAAAGAAGAAAAACAAAAAGTTCAGACAGACACATCATCAA
Organism: Papaver nudicaule; assembly: GCA_023529015.1. Taxonomy (NCBI): domain Eukaryota; kingdom Viridiplantae; phylum Streptophyta; class Magnoliopsida; order Ranunculales; family Papaveraceae; genus Papaver; species Papaver nudicaule. The sequence continues at coordinate 1,776 of JAJJMA010341177.1, forward strand.
CCTGGCTATTTTGAGGGCGAGCCCTTTTTTAATAGGGGCGAGGGCTAATCCAAAATAGGGTTACCATGAAGTAATCTCAAAAACCCCTTATACACCATAATTTGGATTAGAGATTGTAATTGGGATTAGCAAATAAATTATTGATGATCAAAAATATTAGATTATTAATTAGCAAAACATCTTAAAATTAGAGAGTTAGCCATTATCACCACCACCACCTCCATTATCACCACCAGCGTCTCCATTTCCACCACCACCACTGCCTCCAATTCCACCCCCACCACCGCCACCATTTGTGTATGTGTTTTCGAAAATGTTCAAACATGATCCTCAAAGCTCAAAACATTTATGGGAAGACTCACTTCAATGTTAAATTCGTCGAAAATCAACTCAACCCAATTGCTTCGTACCCAGAATCGTCACAAAATGATATACAATTATGACGATTCTAGCAAACTCGTCAAGATAATAAGATGGTCTATGACGACACTGCGTGTAGAGATGAACAATCGTCAAGGTTTTTACAGTGCTACGACGATTTAATAAGTGGATCCAAAATGCCCGAAAATACTGCTTGCTAAATCGTCACACTATGTAATAAAATCTTGACGATTTAACTTTGAGAAGAATTACCCCTCTGCCAAGAAAACAAGTTAACTCGTCACACTATGTGATAAAATCCTGACGATTTGGCTTTGAGAAAAATCACCCCTCTCCAAAAAAACAAGTTAACTCGTCATACTATGTTATAAAATCTTGACGATTTGGCTTTGAGAAAAATCACCCTTCTGCCGAAAAAACAAGGTGAATCGTAATGGATTTTGCTTAACTTACATGACGACTAAGTATTATTATGCTCAAATCGTCGTGGATTACATCATGACTATGATGAGTTTAGGTGTATTAACAGTTGTTTGGAAACAGGTTGTCGGAATCGTCGTGGTTTGAACATAAACCATGACGAATTTCTGATTTTTTCTTTGAGTTTCCAAACAATTTAGACATGTAAACTAACACAAATGAATGAAACAAAGTACGATTTACCATTGTCAGCAACGAACCGTTAAAAAAAACCATTGACAACCTAGGAAACGAAAAATGTATCAAACACACCAAACCGACATAATATTCTTTCACCTACTAAAACCAAAGTGTGAAACGAAAAAACTAAACCATATCATTGTTGCCCCCATCGGCTTCACCTTCACCTTCACCTTCACCACGCCCACGCCCACGCCCACGACCACGACCTCGTCTAGAAGTTTCTCCTGTCTCTTGAGTCTCTTGAGTGTCACTGGTTTCAATATGACGACTCTTTGTGTTGCGTCGTAATTCCTCGAACATGTGCTCCGCCTCTGGCATATTGATGTGCCTAATGTGTTGATTATGTTGGTTCGGTTCAGCTTCGGTCAACCCCTTTCCTTTATCCAATCTCAAACACAACCAGTTGAGAATATCTTTCAACCGCCCCTTCTATTTTCATTAAAAAAAACATGAGTTAGATATTTGAGTAATCTAAGTGTGAATCTTAAATAACTCAATTGCAAAATATATACTTACGCATAACTTGTACAACGAAGAATCATCATGGACGGTATTACGCCCACGTCCATACGGCCACGAGGGAGAGTGATTTCCCCTTCCTCACGTATCACTTTGGCATGCGTGAATGCAAGGTACCATTTCAGGTATGATTTTGTGCTCTCATGTCCAAGCACCACCGGATCCTATAAAAGATATCCGTCTATCAGATTATCCATTCGTGCATTCCAATGTTCGTAAGAGGGCTCTGGTTTGTATTTTACGACGATACGTCCAATGTCAGCACCTGATTTATCACGATCCACTTTGAATGTCCGATCACCTTTTTTGTCAAGTGGACGATCTTGAATATACCCGACTTGCCTCATTATTCGGCTCGGGTCTTACATTGTATTCCCAAGGGGGTGCCACAAAGGACCATTGTACATACAAATTAGTTTTCTTGGTGCATTTTTCCCCTCATTACTATGGTCCATGTAGGGGTCAAAAACTACCTCATGTGCCTCCATGCTGTCCAATCTTTGGCGAACGAAAAGGTACCAATTCTTATTTCCCTTCAATTGATCCCCCGTGAGCATTACCTCTGGCCTCTTGGTTGATCTGGTTGCCATTGGCCTTTCTTTGCCAGATCAGTCCACCTATCATTTGCTGCCATCAGTTTCGGAAAGTGTTCATATATCCACACCTATGAAGAACATCAACTACACATAAACAAAAGTCCACATATATTACGGAATATGTACGAACTTAAACCACCAAAAAATCATATATTACTTGCAGCAGAGACGTGTTGCAATTGAATTGAGCAGTTTTATGCCGGGATACCTTTTTCAGCGCCGTGTTCACGTGTGACACTATGGTTGTTCCTCACGAGTACTGGTTCACCTCATCCAAGGGACATAATAGCTGGAGGTAGTTGGCGTTCTCCCTGTTACCGGCAGACGAAGGGAATACACAAATAGCGAGGACATATAAGAGATAAGATGCAGCAGCAGCCCTTACTCATGATCTTCCATTGAAGTACCCTCATGTTTTTTCTTGGTCCCAGAATACTCCTCTCTCAAACTTACTAGATTGAACTCCCTCTTCGGTTTGCCATCGTTGTCAAGCATAAACCATGAGTCCGCCTCCTCCTCACCCCACCCAAACAACTCTCCGCACAATTCATGAAGTCTCTGAAAAGTGAGTTGCTTTTCGTAGCTTTCACTGGTTCATTTGCCATCAATTTTGACCTTAAAAGTATGGTGAGAATCTTCAAGAGTGAGCCCCATCTCCCCGAACCCAAAGTGCATGGTGTCTTTCTCTGCATAATACCTCTCACAGAATGCTGATATTGTCTCGCTGTCATAGTTGATAACAGAGTTATCCACGATTGGCCTCAGACCAGAGTTGTCAACAATCTTTATGAACCTTTCACATTCTCCTTCAAGCGGCCAGTTGGACATATTGTGGTACGCCGTTTGATGCCTCAATAGTCTAGTGGCATTCGAATGATCCTACGAGATATAAATTTATTAGTAACAATCAACGTATTAACTAAACGTATCTAAAATTAGAAGCAAGGACGGGTATATTACCATGGTAGCGTACACTGTTTGAGCCCAAGAGGTTTTGTATCCGAAAAGAACCACTCCACCATCAGCTGGTACCCCGTAAGGTCCGTGTTCTTTTGGTAGCATCAGAATCTCATCGGGAATGTGTGATTCCTTCGCTTTAGCTTTCTTTTTGCGTTGGGGTTGGGCTTTACCTTGGGGTTGGTCTTCACCTTGGACCTCATCATCATCATTAAGAATATCCTCATCATCATTAGGAATATCCTCATCATCCTCATCACCTTGGGGTACGTCATTAGGTTGTACCCTATTAGTTACGTATTCATCAAATTGCATTTGGAGCACGTCGAGAGGAATATCATCTTCAGCCCTCGGAACATTACCATCATCATCGAACTCCATAGGAGTAGGAACTGCATCAGGGTTTGGCTCACGGATTATCACGGGTCGCTGTCTGGTAGAACGAAGACTTGGTTTGGAACCATCGGGTGGCATTGGTCTTTTTCCCATTTTGATTTTCTCCAACCTTAATATATACACAGAACAAATCAATTAACAAGTAAAATGACACAGTAAATTATCATGGAAACAAAAAGATATACGACAATTCTCATCTGCATAATGGAAATCGTCAAGGAATTTTACAAATGCATGAGGAGTTCATTAAACCCCACACTAAATCGTGAAGGTAAAGCATTATGATTTACTCATAAAACTGAACAGAGCCTAATTTTTTTATGTCCAAACTCGTCATGCTTTGGGACACTATTGAGACGATTTCACAAAACTCGTCAAGTTAATGTATAGTTACATGACGATTCTAGGCATGCAAAAATAGGAAATTTAATCTGAAAGTGACTAACTCGTCAAGGAATTATGGAAAACCTCGACGATTGTTCTTAATTTTTTTTTCTGTGGGACAATATTCAGACGATTTGGGGAAACTCGTCAAGGAAATTTATTATTGTATGACGATTCTGGGCATGCAAAACTAGGAAACTATATCTGAAACTGTGTAAATCGTCAATCTTTTGTTCATCTGCAAGACGATTGTTCTTAATTTTTTTTTCTGAAACTGTAAAATCGTCGTGCTATTCTTTTATTGCTTGACGAGTTTTCATGCTGTAAATTCAATTGACGGTTTCTAACCTATCAAATCGATTCAAACTACATCCAGAACAATTGCAAAGGTGATTGGAGTAACTTACCTATGCATTTCCGCCAAAGATTCTTCCTCCGGTTGTTCTTCCTCTTCGTCACGGTTGTTATTTGATTTTTTCTTTTCTTTCCTCCTCTTGTAAGTAATTGTTGAATCATCTCCTTCTCCGTCGATAGCCATGAATTTAATTCGAAAGAATTTGAGAGTAGTAAGTAAGAATTCGAAAGAAGAAGGATTTTGAGAGAATCGGGTTTGGTTTTGATTTTTTTTTTTTTTTTGAGAAGTTATGAAGAAGGTGTGGGAAGTTAATGGAGGAGTAGGGGAAGTGGGAGTGATTTTTTGTAACTGCAAATTGAGAGGGAGAATTAGTTGGTAGATAATTAGTGGTAATTATAATTTGTAACTGATTAGGATAGATTAATTGTAATTAGCCACCCCTTATAAACTAGGACTAGATTTGTGCCCGTGCTACGCACCGGGCTCCCCCTCCCTTTTTTTGAAGGGAGTTTTTTCCCTTTTGTTTGTTAATTAGCATCCTTTGTGTTTCTATTAATTAACGACCATACTGATAATTTTTGGTGATATTTAAGTGCACTTTTTCTACATCAAACATCACAATTTGGCAAACATAAATTAAGTGAGCTTAAAGTTATTCATTTCAAAATGTTCAAAGTGAGCTCAAAGCCGATCAACATTCTCCCAAAATTGGTGTCCTCATTCCACATAGATGACCACATCCTAGAATCTTGGTGAAGTGAATGTTTTATTATCAGGAGTCGACTCCTTGTCCAAACCATCCACCAACATATACTCCAGTACCTCCAGCTTCGTGGCAATACCACTATATTACACTCTAATCCATCCTACTCCTGTAACCAAGCCACTCCCATTCCCGTGGAAATATCACTATCTTACACTCTAATGCCTCCTACTTCCGTAACCAAGCCACCATCATATACTCACGTATTTCTTATATTGTCGACCATATTGTCACATACTTACACCTTCACTTTTCCATGTCTTGCATAGTTTCAAAGAATAGTTTCACTGTCCTTGATACAAAGAAAATTCCCATTTCATAGTAACTTAAAAGATACTCTTGATTAAGAAAACTACAAATGTTTAAGTTGCCGAGTAACAAAATTACCTTCACTGACAACCCGTTTTGCCTGCAGCTCAACAGTAGTGAAACATAGGAATACTTCCATACCCATAGGAAGTGAACCATTTAGCATGTTCACCAACCTGGTTAAATCTCCGGCTGGGGCGCAACCTCTTTTGTTATCATGTGTTGTGTATTATATTTTAACACCACAGAAAATGATTTGTTGATTCATAATGCCTAAGTAGTTATAACAGTCTGAAATTGACGGTCGCCCCTATATTCATAATTGTAACACTTCCCATTGTATAGCAGTAGTAGTCTAGTGCTCTGTTGTTAATAAAAGTGACTAATGTATGTGCTAAATGGTCCCGAAATTCTGCTATACACTAATCAAACTTGTATTTGACCAAAATTCTAATGCGATAATGCCCATTAGGGATAGGCGCCCAGTATATCTAGTGCTCGGTTGTTCGTAAAAGTGACTAATGTAGCGCCCATGTTAAGTTAAACATAGAGTTTTGTTGATCCCCATTGATTTCATCTTGATCCTTGAATCAGACTTGTTATAAAATAAAAATACCACTTTTGAAGTTTTGTCATGGGAACTCTCTACAACCATGTACGGTTCCACCTTTGTGCAATGATGTGAACTATATGCTGAATATTTCTACGCACACGATGATGATGCAATCTATAAATTAATTAATGTACAAAAATATGCATATTTCTGCTCTTTTCCACCAGCTGATCCTTTTCAAAAGCATATATGGATTTTACTGCCTGGAGGAAATCCTTGGATGTAGCAAAATATGGTGCGAGAAAAACAAACAAACTGTTTTAAGAAAAGGCCACAAACCTGTATAGTGTTAGGGTTGATTGCCTCGTTCAAGATTCTCGATGCAGACTCGATTTTGCATAATTCTGCTCCTTAAAAGAAGTGGTTCCCCTCCAAATTCTATGTAGCTAGCTAATCAAGCCCACCGTTTATGAATGAACGGTCGACAATATTGGTGCTACCAAATTCTGATGCACACAAATCCAAAAAGAATAGGTGCAATTCTTAGGAATTCTGGTTGTTGTTGTTTTATTTGACCTAGTATCGGTTTTCACATTAATCAGTGAACTTGAAAACTTAATGCATAGAGAGGAGCAATTAAAGTTACAGGCAAAGCAACCGTCAATGCTTACGCGGAGGATTGAAAACACTAATAGCTCAAAGTTACGCTTGAAAGTAATTGACGAAAAAAAGATTGGAAATTTTGATTCAAGAATCAGAAGAGGTAAGAGGTGGTAGACGCGTTTTTTTTTTCACCAACAAAATTTTAGTAATTTATTGAGATTTTTTGCAAATGGGTCGTAGGTTTTTGATGAAATGAAGGTCTGGGTCCTAGAACTTGGTTTTTAAGGATTAGGGTCGTAGACTAACTTTGACTGTTAAAAAACTGTTAGGTGACTTTTTTTGTTTTATAAAAAACCCTGACTACCAGTTGACGGGGTTGACTGATTATATTTTGGTTAAACTTAAAAAGTATTTCGTTATTTTTCAATTTCATCTTCTTTCATGTATCACTCTCATGAATTTTAGATTAATGGCGGATATGGAAGCTTTAGAGTCCGGGTAAGTGTAGGATGGTTGGGTTTTCCTCAGACTCTATTTCTAAATCGGGTTTTGCTATGGTTGTGAGTTAAGAAAGGTAAGGTATTAAAGTTGCTGTGACTGCCATTGGTAGATGGTAAAGAACGGTGATGGATGGATGCGATTAGTGCCTGATTTAAGAAGCTGAGAAGAAAAAGGAAACATGGGCTGGACATAGAATTGCATTTGACAGCAAAGAGGAGAAGTTATTGATTGTTGCTTGATTTATGAATGGCTTAAGAATGTATGTGCTTTAGGAAATCGAATTTGCAGGGCTGGAGAAGTTTTATAAGTAGCCAAATATACTAGAAGAAAGAAATCTCCTCTTGAAAAAGAAACTGTAGAAACTGTTTGACAGAAGTTCCCATCCAGTTTCTGTTTTCTCTCCCTTGCAGTAAGCTATCATAGTAGAGTAACAACAAGTAACAACTATGCATCTATTCTTGGTGCGTATGTCACTGTGTAGGTATTGGCATTGAGTGTGTTTGACGGTGTGAATGATACCGTAACATTCTTGCTTGTATACTTGGTGGATTTCAAGAATGCCCCATCACGATAAGTGATTGATAATTGATTCAATTGAAGAACTCTGTTGGAAGATTTAGTAACTTAACACTCAAGGTGTTTGAGGAAATGCAGCTGTGAAAAACAAAGCAGATGTTAAATTTTAGGATATAGTGTCATTTTATTATTTTATAAGGGCATTTCAGTAATGATAGCATCCGGTCAAAGTTAGTCTACGACCCTAATCCTTAAAAACCAAGTTCTAGGACCCAGACCTTCCTTTCATCAAAAACTTACGACCCATTTACAAAAAATCTCTAATTTATTGTGAAAAGTCAGAAAGAGGTTCCAAGGGGCGAGTGAAAAGACCAAATTGGAGCCGAACTTAATATAGGTAATCTTTTTTTCTTAACGGAGGTAGTCTAAGAAACACTTGGCAAATATTAACTGGTCAAAATTTTGAATTAGGTAATATGGGTGTACATCACTAATGTGGGTGATATTTTTTAAAAGTGTAAACATAGTTGTTTTTAAACCAATCATAAAAGACCAAGTGTCCCCTTTAGAATGTTTGCACCATAAAAGCCCTCTCTCGACCAATAGGAAGTTGTGGTATTGTCACCGCGCGACGTGGAGGCTTTTATCACTTAGGCTTTTAAATCTTTAGATATGACTAGTCTTGTGCCCGTGCTACGCACCGGGCTTTTTTACCGTTTGTGTGTTAATCATTTTCCTTCGGGTTCATTAATTAAATACCCCTATAAATCAACTCCTACAATATTATCCTTTTAACAATTTATAAATATCCCTCATCTTCTAGAAGATAAAAACCCGGAATAACAGATTACCGAACTACCCTTTTGTTAAAATAAGGCTACACAAAAAAGTCACGGATTCATTTCATTTCTCTCCAGTTTCTTCTCTCTCTTCAGTTTCTTCTCCTATCTCTTCATCTCTAGGAAACCAGATCTACAAAAATCAATTGACAAGGTACTCACTCATCATAGCGACGCCGCCTAATTTCAGTATCTTTATGTTGATGTTTGATTATTTGGTTTGCTGAGATGAATTGATTTTGTTGTTACCAGTGGTCCGGTGTATGTTATGATTTTGGAAAAGGAGGATGCAGTTGTTGATTGGAGGGCATTGATTGGACCAACGGATGCGAGCCAAGCGAAGGTTTCACATCCTAATAGGTTATTGTTGTTCCTTTGTAACTTGTTCAAGGTTTGATGGTTCAATGTTTTTATCATTTTCTGTTCTTCCCGATCTTCAATTTTGATTGGTTTCATATAATTGGGTGGAACAACAATGTTAGGGCTTGTTTAATTCCGTGGTAATTGAGATAGATTTATTTTACGCATTGATTTTGTGTTTTTAGTTAACTTCAATTTCGAGATTTTGGGGATTTGGGGTTTCTAGGTTAATGGGATTTCGTAATCAATATGATTCAATTCAATTATTACGATGTTGTTTTCTCATTAATTATAGAAGAGTCAAATAAAGAAACACCATTCACAAGTCGTTCTCACGTCGTTCGAAAGGGAGTACAATTTAGACTTATTCAATTAAGTTGACGACCAGAATTGCTTCCTTTGGCACTGTAAAATAAATCCTACCTTTTTTGTATACAGATTTGGTTTTGGTTTTATTATTAGGTAATCTTCCCGGAGTTTTCAGCATTTCTATTTATTTTAATTGTTTATTGGGATTGTGATCTGGTAGTGGTACATTATTCAATTTTCATGTGCTGTTTTGTTCTAAGTAAGGAGTTTGAAGTTTTTCAATGATTTTTTTTTCTTTCAGTTCCAGGTTTATTGATTCGAAAACCTGCTGGTCGTGGTTGTTGAGTTGTATTCTACAACTTGGTTGACTTAGAAGTTTCTCATTCAGGTTGAAAAGTTTAATTTGGTGCAGAGAAGAGAAGGAAGTGATATAGGTATTTATTATGAGTTGATCTTTTTGAGTTTTAGTGCAGAATGCTTGTCATGTCATCACGATTTGATTCTTATATTGGTACTAAGATACTTCGTATGTCGTCATACAGAAAAGTCTAACAGATAGTCGAAGAGGATGATTCATTGAAGGGGAACTTGGATAAACACTCGTTCTACCATCAGAAACGTACGACACAAGCTAAGGAAAGGGCATGATTGCTACAAAGATCGAGTTGTATTTAAACGACTTCTTATAGTTGATTTTTTAGCTAGAGATACATGTAGTTTGTATATCATCTGTTCAGTATTTTGTAAAAGATTTGCTGATTGTTAAGTTGTAGTGGAAATGTTAAATAGAAAATAAGTCCTCGAGGATAAACTAATCATTGATCGGTATCATGTTTATTGTCAGTTTCCTTAGATTAGTTTTCTACGCAACGTATTTGTACTTCAGCTTGTTCACTTGAATATGATTACTTTGAAGTTGTTGTTTCTACGTGTGGAGCAAATTGCTATTGTCAATTGTATATTTGGCTTGTTAATTGTTGTTTGTGAAATAGAGGATAATGACTTGTATATTTTGGTTGCATTCATTTTGTTTGCTTGCTTGTATAGAACCAGCTAAAGCTTAATGATCCAGTCATGTAGACTAGTAGACTTGAAAAGACTTTTCAAAAGATGTAGAGTCTTTGCAAACCAAATAGCTATTTTTGATGGGGAGGAGATGAACACTTGTTTCAATGTTTTCAATTTTGGTTCTTGCAATAAATGTTTGTTGCATAGAAAAATAGATGTTTCTGGAACTTAACTTGGCAGAATTTTGAAACCAACTACCCCAGTTGGCACAATAAATACAAGCCATCTTGGCAAGTTGGCTCCAGAGTCTAGTATCCGGGAGCCTAACCTGGCAGAATTCTAGATCCAACTACCCAAGTTGGCACAACAAATAGGAGCCATCTTGGCAAGTTGGCACCTGAGTCTGGAGTCCAGGAACCTAACCTGTCAGAATTCATAAACCAACTACTCAAGTTGGCACAAGAAATCTGAGCCATCTTGGTAAGTTGGCACCAGAAATCTGAGCCATCTTTGCAAGTTGGCACTAGAGTCCATTGACATCGAACACACATCTTTGAACATGGAGACAGTTGTGCTACCATTGCACATAGATTTTTTTTTTAGGACACAGTATATACCAAAACACTAAACCAACTAGCCTAGTTGGCCCTACTAAATGAACAGCCAACTAGGCAAGTTGGCACTAATCACGAGCACAAAGCCTACCAGGCAACTTCACACTAAATAAGAAACCAGCTATGTAAGCTGGGATAGGAGCCAACTAGCAGAGATGGCACCGAAATGTAAAGCCAGCTAGTCAAGATGGCCTCAAAAGATAGAACAAACTTACCTAGATGGCACCAAAGGTAGAGCCAACTACCCTAGATGGCACCAAAAGCTGAAGCCAACTTGCCTAGTTGTTACTAAAACTGTCATTTCAATCTTTATGGAGTGAACCTAGCGTGAGTCGAACACGCATCTTCCGACATAGAGTCAGTTGTGCTACCATTGCACCACAGATTCTTCTTGAAGGGATACAAGTGACCTTGTTTAAGATGAACAACCTAAATGATGCAAACACTTTACATCCCTTGGGAATGGTATATCCTGTCCATTTCCATGCATGCACATAAAAACAAGTGAACACACGAACAACAAATAATAACATACCACGTTATAACTAGCAATGACACTAGTACTGGATGACAATGCAGCAATCTAAATCTACATCTGCAAATCTTTATCTCTTTATTAGACCTTATTTTGTATACAAGTGAACCAACTAACAATAACACTATAATGGCAGGAAAAAAAATGTAAATTAGTAACCATATATGAAACCAGTTTGATCCAACCAAAATAATTGGATTAGACTAAAGAAATAAAATGTAGTACGACAGAGCAATATCTCTAGGCAATGGGTATATTAATATCAGTTTTTCACCTTCCGATTCAAATGAGACTAATCTGCCACCTTAAATAATGATAGGATGGTATGCAATTTAGAATTTCATATGTATAATGTTGTTACATTTCTAGTATGGTGTCTACATATCGCGGGTTTCATAGATGCTTAAAATGTGACTGTTCTATTTTACAGTAAATGACAGAAAAGTTGTCAAACATGAACATAAATTTACAACTCCATTTGTACATACCATCCTAATCAGAACACAAACACTCAAATACCTAGATTCTAATACTCGTTCGGCAATAAAAAAACATTACTGATGGAAGGAAGCTTACTAGAATATATATGTCTGATGGACGTGAACCTCCACAATGAACTCCTTTGGGAGTTTAACATTCTGCTTTTAAAACACACAACCTTCATTCCCATTGCATGTTGTATGACAGTATATCTAATTCCTATATTTGCATGAATTGTCTAATCTTATTTGTTGATAAATAATTAAGAGAGCAATTTACCTCACACCATCAGCACTTGACGTCCTACCCCAACAAATTTGCTTGCTTCTTTGAGACTTCAAGCTCCTAGTATCTATACGTGATAAAACAGTTATCATCTAGTAGAGTGGTGTCTATGGCATTGCAAAAGAATTCTCAAAACGCAAAATAGCTATCTCCCACTGTCAAAAGATTTTGCACGGGCAACAAACGTTGCCTTCCCTAACTCAGACAAAATAATTGTCCCAACCACCCCTGATCAGCTGATGCTTGTGATGAAAAAGTTAGCTGCAGATTCTCCATCACGAATATCAATCCAGCATGAGATTCTTTTGCATAAAATAGACAAGCAATCTTCGTATAAACTCTTGTAGTTTATGTTTCTTGATCCCTGTAAAATATCCATTTTAATGAATTGTCGATTTAGTGACTACTTAACAGTTAACAACTAAAATGCTACAAAAACAGCGTAGGACTAAAAGGGTACTTGTCAATGAAAAGTATCCCCTACAAATCAATCTATTCTTTATTGTAAGCATACTAATTTTATCAATACCAGAAGTAAAAAAAAAATGAACCAATTCAAGTATCAACCAATTAGTAACTACAATTGAAGCATAGAAATCAACATAGCATTGAATAATATGAAATCTACAGTACTAATGGTGTGCACTTACAGTCCACTAATCATTCTCAATCGAAGGAGAACTCGAATTTCTTCACTTTTCAAAAGCCAACTTCCGTCACTGCCACCATCAATCCATCATCATCTTCTTCTTCTTCTTTACCATCAATACAATCCACCATTACCATCATCACCATACAAAACGACATTAAATATTTCTACACAACCACCACCGTCATCATCTTCAACAACTAATTTAATTTGATACGATGCTTCTCCACCACCACCACCACCCTCATCAAAACAAAATAAAAACAAAACTTATCGAGATCTGAACTTTGAATAAAAATAAATTCGTAATCCGTTAAACCTAAATTTCAATATTGAGATAACAATAAATTGCATCTATCATAATCATACCTCCTGTTGTTGAATCTTTCAAACAACATGGAATAAAATTGAATCTCTTGATCCGTTCTGTTCTGTTCTTCGCCTAATCCGATTGAAATTGAAATTAATCTAATGATTTTATGCTCCAGATTAGGTTTTGGAAATCAGATTTCGTTGAATCGATTGAAAATCGATTGTTTTGTTGCTGCTGCTGGTGGTGGATTCGGTGGAAGTACAAGAGTTGGTGCTGGAACTGGTGGTGGGATTGGTTGAGGTGGTGGTGTAATTACAGGAGGTGGTGGCGGTGGAGTTCTGTTAGTTAGAAATGAAGAAAAAGTATCAATGAATTGATACGCTACCAAAGGTTAAATTAGGAATTATGAAAATTATGTTTTTTACGGAGACCTTTATTTTTATCCCTCAAGGATATTTGTATTGGCCCATCAGAACGAGGGACTTTTTTTCAATTTCCTCCAAAAACATTAACAACAACAACAACTTCCCTCACCATGATATTTCCTCTCAAAAAATCAAGATTTGCAGCCGCCATAATTATTCATGATACTGTTGGTTTCTCCTTGAATGAGTTTGAGGAATCATTTGCAATCACCATAAAATATCCGTATCCATTTCTGAGTTTGTGGACAATTTATCCCTCTTAGCTAGTCTTCCACTCCTTATTACAGATCTGTGCGTAAAAATACACGTTAATGATAATCAAAAACTAATTTAAGTTTGTTAATTTTGCATCTAAATAGCTAGAGCTAAAATAGATTTACGGTGGAATTTCGTACTAGTTGCAATAAAACAGAATTATGATGCTTCCGTCAAGCCAGGGAATGAGGTTCTTAATTTATGTGTTTTGACTGATTGTATAAGATTTCTTTGTAATTTATATATATGGGACTAGTTGGAAAACTAGCCCATGTTTGTAATTTATTACTTTTCGTACTGTTCAATTACATCGTAACATGTATGTTTGTTGTGCTGAGTTTCAAGTATCTGTATAAAATAGAAAAAGTAAGCAAGATACAATTATCTTTTCTTTATCATTTCTTCATTATTTGGACGCTGATGGTACTGTAAAATATAATACCTCAATGGCTAAAATGACTGCCACCGCACCCGCTACAAAACATAATCAGCATGAGGGTCTGTAGAGTGTTGAATGGAACATCATACGCAAAATCGCAGCTGAGACCATGTATTTGCATTGGTTTTAGTTCTTAATTTGAGAGAACCAGACATGAAGATCAAGTTAATTGGCCAAACATGTCTTTTCTAATAGTATCCTAGACATAGAATTCGACTGTAAGTTTGATTCAAACTAGAAATCAGCTTGGAGAAATTCTAGACACTCTTGAAAGATTTGATTGCATATATAATGTGAAGCCAATAGCAAGCACTGATATGATGTAGATTGTTAAGTTAATTAATAGAGAAACTTGACCAGCGAAAATTTCAAATTATGTTACGCTTCAGAATAAAGACAATACAAATTAAGAGAATTGTGTTGCAACTTTGATCTAAAATACGATTTCCTGTAAAAGACCATACAAAATTAAGAACTTTAAATCGACCAACAAAGGTAGACATCTCTTTATACCTAAACAAAATCACACAATGTCTTAATTATACATTTCATGCTTGATTGTTATTTTCACTCATCTCCAAGATGTGCTGTCCGGTTATACATGGGAGATGTCTTTCAACCGAATCCGATTCTTCAATGGATGAGTCACAGAGAAAGTATTTTTACCACATCCACTGGAATACCCGCCATCAAATTTTAGACTCCTGAGAAGAAATATCATAGTGCGGAATATATTTCGTCGATGAGGCTGCTGCTAATGAACCGCTGCAATGATCTTGATATTTCGATGTATCAGCTGCCATTGACGAAGATAATATTCATCGATCTTAAGTTATTTAGGGTTGGGTTTTTTTCTCTATCTGTATACAAAGACGAGATGAGGGAGGCACAGATTGGATCTACTGAGCAACAGAAAGTAGAAACTTCTATGCTATTTATAAAGGTTCCAATTTGCCC